>SKCR01041381.1:0-260183 GCA_019454045.1 Zanthoxylum bungeanum | reverse complement strand
AGATCTTAGTAGAACGTAATACTTGGTGCGTACGTGATTCGGATACTCCGACGGCCGTATTTACTGCCGACTTATCTGGGGATCTCATGGGTCACTTCCCAATAATCCACCGATGACGTATGATCGCCACTCATTAATAATCTGGGATTATATAGAAGAAAGAGAAAATTAATCTAGGATTAATTACAGAGATATTTTATATGGGATAAAATATCGTCTAAAAGAGAGAGAATGATTAATTTGGAATTAATCGGTAACTTAATATATTCGATATATTAAATGAAATTAGATTTCGACGCGGAATTAAATTCGATTTTAATTCGGGCAAACGAATTAATTTAGAATTAATTCGTTAGCGACGTGAATAGTGAATTCACTAGGCGTAATCATTTAATTACGACGCAACGGAAAAACTCGCTAATTAGGAATTAGCGAAACCGAGCCCGAGTGTGATTGCGAGCGCATTCGTATTTCGAATTCGAGTGCGGCAATGCAAGTCACATCAAGCGTCAAATCATTCGTCACATCAAGCGTCAAATCCATAGTCACTTTGAGTGATGTGATTGATTGATTGATTGATTGATGTGATTGATTGATTGAGTGATGGACACACAACATGTCACTTTGATAAAGTGACATTGAATAGTAGATGGAGTAGATGAAATAGTGTTAGTTGGTGAGACTTTTACCATTTTATTATTTAAACAATTATTTGGTAATTGTTTAATGTATTTTCTTGGAAAATATATAAAGGTTTTTGGAAAATCTTTTGTAACTAATAACACAATTTCTCTCCTCCAATTCTCTCTCACAACTCACACCTAAAAGGGTTCATCTCCTTCTTCTTCACAGCTCACTGTCGTGACCTTCAAGGGAAGCATGAGTGTGTTTTTGTGGCAAAAACACAAGTGCTAGCACACTTACGAGACTTGCGAAGGTGTTAGGGAGGTTCACCCATGAGGCGGGATCCGTTCGACGAAGCTTGGAGCTTGACGAAGGACCATTTTCACGCCCAAAACAGTGAGCAACATCACTGCAGTTCACGCCCAAAACAGTGAGGAATTTCGAATTTTGTTGCTTGCCGCATCTCTCAACCGATCGATGTGAGTATTCCGCTACCTCCGTTGATGTATTCACACATGTATTTCATGTCTTGTTTGATCTTGGGACCTAGATAAAACTAACAATGGCATAAGAGCTACCATAGGTTCAAGCATGAAATTTTTAGGGCTTAAAATTGGGAACTTTGTATTTGAGCATGATTTTATAAAATTGGATGTTTAAGCATGCTTAATTATGTTGTATTGAAGATTGATTTGATCAATTTCAAAAAATGTGATTGGATATCAATTTTGCCCAAAAAAATGTGATGTTGGCCGAATGTGATGGATATTTGGAATTTGGAATTTTGATTTTAATTCATTGGATGAGTTGGAATCATTAAGGATAATGTTAATTGAACTCATTGGATTGGATTTTGAATTGAACAAAAATCCCCAAATTTTCACCTTGGCCGAATTGGATAATGCCCTTAATTGTCTTGGTATTTTGATTTTTGAACATGGATGTTTGGAAATCATTTAGGGTGTTGATTTAATGTCGATTGTGGGTTCGATTGGATTGAAACCAAATCGGATATGAAATCCTTCCTTGGCCGAGACTAAGAAGCATGTAAATGGTTTGATTTTCATCAAAATATGTTGGACATGTGATGATGAGGTTAGCATGATTAATTGGACTAATTTCATGTTTTGGAAATATTGATTTGGGTGATTAATCATGTAATACACTTTAGGTAATTAAATGCGAAATTGGATTTTGTGTATTTAATTAATTAGGCTTTTAAATTGGATTTGGGCTTATTATGTTGTAATTGGGCTTAGGGCTTGATTTTATCAAGATGGGTTTAGGCCATGTGATTGGATCCAATGGGCCCAAAACCATAACCATAAAGCCCAAATGAAACTTATAAACCTTTAAAGTTTAATGGGCCTAAATTGATTTCTGGGCTTATGGGGTACTCCTTGACTGGGATTGGTTGCTGAAGCCACGCCTTAAAGAAATTAATTAAAGCCCATTAGACTTGAATTGAATTGACATTGGATGTTAATCGGGCTTTGAGACCCGAAGCGATTAAATTTGGAATTTAAGTCGTTAAAGGTTTATTAAATAAAGTGTAATATTTATTTGGAATTGAATAGTGAATTAGTATTAAATACATGTTAAATTGGATTTAATTATGTAGTTTAATTTAATTCAAGAATTTGTACTTTGAGTACTTATTCGCAAAAACGAGTTTGACTCGAGCAAAATAAATCGTTGTTTGAACATTGGATGATCACATAATTATCAGATTAATTAATTTGATTAGATTGATTGATAGCATGCTTATGTGTGAATACGTGGTTGTGATGAATGAATAATGTATATCGGATGGATATTAGTGGGTGGGGGCAATTTTTGAAATTGTTGTAATAAATTCGATTTATTAAATTGGACCTGCGTGTCCAGCCTTATCACCTTTATTCTCTTTGTATTCTTCTCACCTATTCCCCTCAATGTAAATGAGGTTTCTTTAGAAGTGTAGTGTAACGGGTAGAAGTAATACAAGTGCTAGCTTGAGTGAGAAAGGGAGAGATTTGATCTAGGATCAATGTATTAAGTATCCATCCGCATATCATTATTATTTATTTTCATACTCGCTTTATATGTATTTAGAATGCATGTTAAGGTGTGTATGATGATGAGACCTTAACAAAGATAATGAAATTGGTAGCCAATTTGCACGCGAAAAGCCCTCATCAAATATCATGCGTCTTTTCCTTCCATTGAGTGATTGCTCAAGATCCTAGATTGGCATGGGTGTTGGCCAAAGTCAAGCCCTTGTCGTCGAAGATGTGTTTGAATCACGAGGCTTTGTTCCATATTGGTGTCTTGTCCAAGTTGTGGTTTGTTGGCCAAAGTCAAGACCACTTCTTGTCCATCGACATTGATTACGAAGCTTCCATGGTCAATGGGTCCGCGCTTGACTGGGATCATCAGGTTTGTTGTGCCAAAGCCAAGGCCTAGTTGATTCAGAGGAAAAGGTTAGGGTATATATTGGATATATAGGCATATATAGGATATATGTTTAGGACTTGGATGTCCACCTACTGGATCTAGGAGTTGGATGAGATCCAATTGATCTTAGAGATCTACCTAGTTAATTATCATACAATTTGTTGGCCAAAGTCAAGATTGTGTGATATTTAACGGGATCCTAGCCCACTAGGAAACACGGTTTCCCGAGTACTCGACAGAGGGTTAGAGGCTCGACGAAAAATAGTGGGAGGCAAGAATGAATTGAATTTGCAATATTCGTTCAATTACTCGCCATACGCGCTCAAACAAATATCACTCGTCATATATTAAAAGTATTAGTTGGACTAATACTTAAATGTTGTTTTAATAAACAGTTGGACTGTATTATAGTTGATTTATATAATTGGATTATATTAATCAATATATTGAATTAATTAAATTTCAGTTTACAGTTGATTTTATAATTGGATTATAGTAATCAATGTAATTGAGGTTAATTAATTTGGATTATATTTGATTATATAGTTGAACTATTATAATCATTATAATATATATAGTACCACTAATCGTTGATTAAATAGTTAGACTATTGTAATCAAGATAAAATTGAAAAGTTGAATATTTAAAATATAATCTTGGATTAAATGTTTTAAATGATTTAATTTTCAAATTGGGAATAAATAATAGGTTACTTTATTTGATAAAATAACTTATTATACCTTAAGCCCAAAATTAAGCAAAATAAGTAGAGATAATATCTTTGGAAGATTTATGTGATGATGACTTAATGCTTAATTTAATATACTTGTCATAAATCTAATTTAGATTTAAGAAGTATTAAAATTATAATTATAATTCTTGGAGAATTAATTGACTATTCTAGAGGAGATAAAGTCAAAGTTTGCAATTGGGCATGTAGCACGAGGTGCACATCGTTTCAATATTCTAAAACCCAAGGCTTGGCCAAAAGTTTGTGAAATATTGAAAATGATAATTGACATATCCCAAAGTGACTACCATTTGGATATGGCAGACACGAAGGAATTAAAGAAAGGGCAAGGCTCTTACTTTAAAAATGTTTGTCAAAGTTATGTTCAAACTAGTATTGAAATTAGATTTTAAATATTAGTGTGTGTGGTACATAAAATATATGTATTGATGTTCAGAATCTGCTTTGAGCAGGATACTGACTTCAAACTGAGATTGCTCTGCGAATCGGAAACGGGACGAAAGTCGATGTTTCGACCGTAGATACCTAAGTTTAGGAACTACCCTTCGGGTGTGTACTTAAATTAGGAACTGTTATAATGTAACTAGTTTGACTAGAGATATTATCTCTATATCAGTGTTTAATCCATTGTGGATAAACCTTTATATTCTAGAACACTAAGTGTTTCATTATATAAAGATGATACTGAGATAAACACATTAGATGTGAATAACAGAATTTATATTTTGAATATAATTAAAATCTCAAAACATATAAAATGACAAATAAATAGCTCATATTGATTTGATCAAGTAGAGACTTATTTGTGGCATTGTTGTCTTGGACACATAAAACAAGACTCGTATATCCACACTTTTGAAGAGTGGGTACTAGGACTGATTTGACTATTCAAATAAAGTCTACGAATCTAGTTTATTAGGTAAAGTACCTAAAACACTGTTTATTGGTAATAATGTAAGTGCCACCGATCTGTTAGCCCTATTCATGGTGAAGTTAGTGGGCCCATATCTAGCTAGGCTAGATGTGAACATGAATATTCGTGACCTTAACGGATGTGGCATCACGTTATAGTTATGTGTTTCTTTTGAAGAACACAGATCGGAAACTTTAGAGTTTCGACACGAAGTAGATAAACAGATCGGCTATAGTATTATACTGTCACGGTAAGACCGTAATGGAAATACTTAAGCAGTAAGTTTCATATATACATGAAAGAGTACTATTCTTTCAGATGAGGACTCCTCCCGAGACACGTCAGTTTCAC
The DNA here is from genome assembly GCA_019454045.1 of Zanthoxylum bungeanum. NCBI lineage: Eukaryota > Viridiplantae > Streptophyta > Magnoliopsida > Sapindales > Rutaceae > Zanthoxylum > Zanthoxylum bungeanum. Next base: position 255,108 of record SKCR01041381.1, on the reverse strand, counting down.
GGTGTGTCCAAACTAAAAACCGAATTTGTTGGACATGATAAGGTTTATCACGAGTCGCTCTGAGCTATCATTTCCTTCAACAGGATATGTGTTAACAGTGCAAAACTTATTTAGAATAAGGTTCCATATAAATCTGTTTGACAGATATCATATAGGATATTAACAGGAAAGAAACAGGGTTTCTCATTCCTAATAATTTGGGTATGCCAGGCATAACGTTTGGATGATACCAAACTAAGAATCCAAATTGGATAAGTGCCAATTATAGGTTATCCTAAGGGAAACCATAAGTATAGTACTTATAAATCTCACATGAGAACAATATAATTGTTGCTCACCATGCAGTTTTCCTAAGAGGAACACCGATATGCAGTGGTCAGTGGGAGGATAGTGATACTCGATGAAAATCAGAGTAATACTATTCAAGGCTGAAGTCCTTAATGGAACACAAACAGTTCATCAATGATGAATCTGTACCATTAATCTTCGAATACACAAGAACCGCGTAGATCAGAGAGAATCAGGAAAAACCTGGGGTATGGGTTTCTGATGTAACCCCTTAAAGATGTAAATCTTATGAGGTATACCAACCGACTACGTACGAGGAAGTGATACAAGGTATCGACTCCCTATTATGGCAAGTGCCATGAGTCCGAAATGGATTCCATGTATTACAACTATGTTTGGATACTAGTTGATGTACCGCAAGGCATTATGCCTATTGGTAATGTAATCGTCTTCAAGGAAGACATACATGGATGGCAACAAACCAACGTACAAAGCTAGGCTTGTGACGGAAAGGTATCGTTATCAACTTGTGTTAATACGGTTCAACCTTTTATCTGTTGCCATAGTAAATCCATTTTGATGATGCTTGCTGATACTGCATATTTCATTTATGAAATGTGTCAGTTGTAGATCAAAATCGCTTTCCCCTGAAAAGGAAACCGTTTGGAGGATGCTTACAACATCCTGACGATTTTGTATAACCGACAAACAAGGTTTGCGGGTTATTCGATCCATGTTTGGATTGATGCAAGCATTAGGTTCTTGGAACTGTCGTTTTGAAATAATCATAATGGTTTATGATTTGACTCAAACGAAATGATCTTGTGTATATAAGGAGGTTAGTGGGAGAGCACTGACAGTGAAATTCCCATAAAGCAATTGGTGAAATCTTGGCTTTCATAGAAATTCTCCGTAGAATTCTGGGTAGTAACACCTTTATTCAAGGAATAAAGATCTACTGGGATAGATTTGGAGTTGTTAACCTCTCTGAGAATTGTACATTTAAAATGTACTTGATTTGGTGTCTCATACGCTTCGAGCATATGGAGTCACAATCAGGTCAATCCAAGTGATGGTCACTGGATTGAAGTTAAAGAACATCTGTTAGTATCTTAGAGAACTAAAGATGCTGTCTAAAACTATGGAGAAAGAGAACTTGAAGTGACTGGGATCACTGCTGCAAGTTTCCAAACAGTTTAATACTACGGTACTATAAAGTTTGAAAAACGGGACAGTGAGCTGGAAATCTTCCGAGCAAGATACTGTTGCCGAATAAACAAAAATGCGGATTATTGCCGCGGCTGAGGCAGCAATAGAAGCCATTTGGGTCGATATAAATCTAATTAGATTAGATATAGTTCTGTTAGCAGCTGAGCTAGGCGTCAGCACAAGGCTAAAGAATTAAAGGTCTCATCGACGATCCAGATATATACTTCTATATCATCTGATTCATTCGGATCATACATCGTGGCGATGTGATGATCGTATAAATCGCGTCAGACGATATCATGCAAATCCGCTGACGAAAAACTTTTCTCAGCAATTTGAACGAACCGTACATAGTTCGGGTGTGGGACACTTGAGTGACTGGCTATGTGCCAAGTGGGAGATGTTGGATAATATGACCCATAGCGTCACTATTTGTACAGATCATAGTGTTGTTGTACAAATTAACTATGTGACAAGGAAATTGCACTCTCATCATTTGTGATTAGATCACCTTAGATATATAAATGAAGAGAGGTCCCTATGATTAGTTCCTGGATTGAGAATGATATGAGACAGTATCAGTCCACGAAGGATTAATCATTAAATATCCCTAGCCGGAGTATTATCGAGACTGGACATCGATAATGCGGAATAGGCTAGTATTGCACTTGTGCGCGTTGTGAGGGCACAACGAATAGTTCTCATATATATAAGTATTGGATACTTATGCAAGTGCGATAGGAGGTTGTGTTTCACCGATGGTACGGGAAACAGCTTCGCTCTGGATAGACCCCTCGGAATCCCATTGGTATTATGACTATGTGTCTATGGAAGTCCGACATCAGGGTAAGTGTGTATGGTCTTAACCTGAGACTTGCACCGCTAATGCTTACGACAATCAATATGCTTTAGTTGAGGTCGTCCAGGACTCTAACCGGTTCTGTGTACGCCAATGCTGGGTATATTGAGAATCGTAGAGTATTGGGTGTGATGTCAAGACGGAAGTATCACTCCAGTCATAGTGGAGATGATGTCACGCAGGATACGGTATTAGTACTCTTAAGTGCTGGCCGGCCATCGGGATATTATGACAAGGTCATGTATATCCGATTATAGAGACTAGTTACCAGACATCCGACATGTGCTTCGGACGGGGCAGACACTTATCCAGCCCCAGCCCTAGCACGTGACTATCCGATACTGGGCCGATATACACGATACTTGGTATACTACGCTTGATATAGATCTTAAATATTCTTAGATGAATATGACCGGAGAATTTGGTAGACTTCGTGCTTTGCTAGAAGCCGATCTTGTCTCGTAAATCGGTAGAACGTAGTACTTGGTACGTACGTGATTCGGATACTCCGACGACCGTATTTACTGCCGACTTATCCGGGGATCTCATGGGTCGCTTCCCAATAATCCACCGATGACGTATGACTCGCACTCATTAATAATCTGGGATTATATAGAAGAAAGAGAAAATTAATCTAGGATTAATTACTGAGATATTTTATCTGGGATAAAATATCGTCTAAAAGAGAGAGAATGATTAATTTGGAATTAATCGGTAAATTAATATATTCGATATATTAAATGAAATTAGATTTCGACGCGGAATTAAAATTAGATTTTAATTCGGGCAAACGAATTAATTTAGAATTAATTCGTTAGCGACGTGAATAGTGAATTCGCTAGGCGTAATCATTTAATTACGACGCAACGGAAAAACTCGCTAATTAGGAATTAGCGAAACCGAGCCCGAGTGTGATTGCGAGCGCATTCGTATTTCGAATTCGAGTGCGGCAACGCAAGTCACATCAAGCGTCAAATCATTCGTCACATCAAGCGTCAAATCAATAGTCACTTTGAGTGATGTGATTGATTGATTGATTGATGTGATTGATTGATTGAGTGATGGACACACAACATGTCACTTTGATAAAGTGACATTGAATAGTAGATGGAAGTAGATGAAATAGTGTTAGTTGGTGAGACTTTTACCATTTTAATTATTTAAACAATTATTTGGTAATTGTTTAATGTATTTTCTTGGAAAATATATAAAGGTTTTTGGAAAATATTTTGTAACTAATAACACAATTTCTCTCCTCCAATTCTCTCTCACAACTCACGCCCAAAAGGGCTTCATCTCCTTCTTCTTCACAGCTCACTGTCGTGAGCTTCAAGGGAAGCATGAGTGTGTTTTTGTGGCAAAAACACAAGTGCTAGCACACTTACGAGACTTGCGAAGGTGTTAGGGAGGTTCACCCATGAGGCGGGATCCGTTCGACGAAGCTTGGAGCTTGACGAAGGACCATTTTCATGCCCAAAACAGTGAGCAACATCACTGCAGTTCACGCCCAAAACAGTGAGGAATTTCAAATTTTATTGCTTGCCGCATCTCTCAACCGATCGATGTGAGTATTCCGCTACCTCCGTTGATGTATTCACACATGTATTTCATGTCTTGTTTGATCTTGGGACCTAGATAAAACCTAACATCCTCCTCCTGGAAGTTCTTGGAGGGCTATCAGGATGGGTAACACCCATTGAGGACACCCGGGGAGATGAAGATAGACCTTGAGAGCTCGGTCGTTCTACCCCCGCGGTCACATTTCTATCCTCAGAAGATTCAGGTCGTTTCCGAGAAGTACCAGCTCCACCTGGACTAGTTTTCTTCGCGGCACCGGTCAACCGATCGAGGTACTTTGGTCTCTTCGACATACCTGTAAAAAGCAAAGACAAAAAGAAAGGTTCAGGACCTAAGCATACAAAAAAAAAAGAGAGACAACATCAAACATGATAAAAAAACAAGGGAGTTGGCTAGAAGATCAACAGACATCTACATATTCGACCCGAGACCTTAGGAGGAACGATCCGAACAAGTCCCGATTCAAAAAATGCCGCATCATTTACCAACTCCCTCCAATGAACGACATACTGCCGAGCCCAGAATACCCACTTCCGGACCTGATGGGAGACCTTGGGAGCATCCCTCCAACAGGCTGGGAGGAATAGAAAAAAAGGGGTAAGAATCCAAAAATAAAAAAAAAAAAACTAAGGGCAGAAAAGCTAAAGGTTAATCTCCTAACCTCTCGCTCTAAAGATGTCCGGAACCAAGATCTCCTCTTCATCCGACCTCAGGGTCCGTCCCCAATCTCCAGTGGCCCAGAACCAAAGATCTTTGAAATTCTTTTTGGAGTCAGGGAGTTTTTGGACGACGTTTGACGAACTGTCGTAAGCAGAAAGGTAGTACCAACCGTGGTGAGTCTTTGGGTTGGCCTTCAACCGATATAACCTCTTCACTTCTTCAAAAGAAGGTTCGCCAAGCCCCGCCCGATGCCAAGCTACGTACAACCCGGCCAAAATCCTCCAACTGTTTAGACTTAGTTGACAGGGGGCGATCTCCATCTCGGCCAGCATCCAGGCAAAGTAGGGTTGAATTGGCAACCGGAGCCCGCATTCGAAGAAAGCTGGAAGAAGGGCCACGGAACCCTCGTCAGGCTGACTGGCACGATCACATGGAAGATGGACCTCAAGAGCAATGTCTATCGGGATGTCATATCGTTGCCGAAGCAGTGCTAGATCATCCTCGATTATCTTAGAGGGCCGAACCATGTTCAGAGCCGAGCTTTCAAACTCACCGGGCTCCGGATCCTTCCGAGGAACCCTCTGATGGTAAGAATCTTGTTCGATCTCAGAAGGGGTGGGGGTAGTATCAAGGTTTTCCACGCTGGGTGCTCCCGAGCCAGATGAAAGCTCTTCAGCAATAGGGGCCAAGGTTTTAACAGGGTTTTCAGGGAAAGAACTGTCATCAGACATCCTAGACGTCCGAAAAATAAAAGGGCAAGGTCAGTCTGCAGCCATATTTTGAAAAACGACCAAGGGATTCGCAAGCTATCCTAAGTTCCCAGAAAAAAACTAAATCTGTGAAGTCCTAAGTACCCTAAAAGCAAAGTATTCAGTAAAATCTCTCCCTAGCAAGTATCAAAACAAAATGATAAAAACAGCAAAGGCACAGCAGAACACAACAAGCAAGAAAAAAAGGAAGAGAAATGAAAGTCGTTCGGGAAACTTACTTGATATCTGCTCGGGAAATGACAAAAACACATTGAGAAGCTCTAATCCGACGTTTCGTTGCCGAAGGAAAGAAGAATTTTGAAACTGATGAAATTCTACCAAGCAGATGCGAGGGTACTCAAATCGCCTTCCCATTACAACATCAGAATAAACCTGGCCGTCGGATCATAATAGAATCTCGGATGTACGCCAGGTGTCGACTTCAGAAACAAATCCGAAAGGTTGAATAAACGGAGGGGATCAGATACATACATGTGCTAGCAGCGGACGGTGGGTCTTCTTCACTTTTGGCGGGAAACGGATGGATGTTCGACAAGTGTCAAGCTCACAATAAAACCCTAAAAATGATTTGATGGGCATTTAAACAGACATGACGGTTGCGCGTCTTGAGAAAAGATGCTTGAAAAGAGGCGACGGTTCGACTTCGGATCGACCACCAAACGAAATAATCAACACACCATCTTTATATAGTTCCCGGCACCAACTTGCATACTCGTTGGAACCGAGAACTAGGGGACAGATGTTGATGGTGTTTTTAGGCACTATGGTATTTAAAACAGCACGACAAGGGTAAAAGGGTAACTCCCTTCTTGGGCGAGATCATTAATACCGACCCGACCCATAGAAAGACAGCAGCAAGGGCCTAAGCACTTTGCAATAAGAAGCCGATCACATTATGGTTACAGACCGACCACAACAGGTAGAGACCGAGCTATTTATGATCGGCAGTCGAGAACTTTGGTGTGAATAACCGAGAATTATCAGATTGACAGCAGCATTCTCAATTCAAAGGACTATCATGACCGACCTCATGAAGACCGAGCAGATAGCGATACATGCTCCGGAAGATGACACCTTATTCTTGCGGATAAGAAGACAATCCTACCTTCACAAGAGATACTGATGAAAGACAGTGTCCTAGAAGGATAAAAGAAGTAGAGATAGATTTGATAAAGGTTTCCTTGAGGGTGCAGGAGATTGTTTCAACTAGGAAACCTCATACTAAGAGGAAACTGATTTCTTCACTATTATAAATAGAAGGGTAGAGTATGTGTAAAAGGCATCAGAATCAAAATTGTAAAAAACACAAGAGTTACGAGTTTCGGTAATAAAAGTATAGTCCTGTTTGTGCCCGTGGACGTAGGTCGGACAAAAATCCACTGAACCACGTTAAATCTTCTTTTTGATTGGCGCATTATCTACCTTCTGCTAAGTTTGCTTTTGGTTCCCCCATAACCAAACAAATTCACTATTGAAGGAGGATTACCTCGGGAGTGATATTCTCATATTGCCTTGAGACCAAAATCCACCGTCAACACTTTGTAACATGGCCCTTAGAAGAATTCTATGTTTATTGTAATTTTCCAAAAGAAAACGAAAAAAGAATTCTATGTTTATTCATTTATTATTACAATTGGTGTTGACACATGTGAAGTTCTCCATGAACAAAGTTTATATATTCATCACATCTTTGTAACATGGCCCTTAGAAGAATTCTATTACATTTTAGTCCCAAAAAATACACTAGGGTCTTCTTTTGAAAAGTCAAAATTGGACATTTTTACCGTAATTTCCTTAATTACCCTTAATTAATATACGGGATTTTACATGACTAGTGATGTATCACTTAGTTAAATTAGTGAATATGTTATTGAAGGTAAGAATGTCATTCAATTAAACTCAAGATTATCTCAATTTATATGGTATTGTGTTGACTTTAGCTTTAATGTATTCTTTACGGTTGACTGCTTAATTATTTGTTACTTGCTGGTTTAATGATATTTGTTTTAGTGCCTCTTGGAATGAGCTTGAATTTTTGGTGTGGTGACTTGGGTGGAAAAAGGACTGGAGGATGTAGTTGGCTATCTGTAAGTCAGGGGATTGCTGAGGATACTTCTGATGTTGTTTCAGGTTTTGCTACTATTGCTGAGGATTGAGGATGAGACCTGGTTTCTGGCTCATGAAATTGATTACTCTAGTGATAATGAAAAGGGAATATGGTAGTGTTCCAGACCCACAGGATAGAGGTAGTGTCTCCGTGTGAGACTCATCATCGGGACTTATATGCAAAAATGCAGTGCCTACACTTACCTCAACCAAAATTGAGGCTTTTCATATATGTATTGTATTAGGGTGTATATGAGATATACAAATCATTTTGATATTGATTGGAAATCATCTAAACTTATTTTGACAAACTAGGACCAAAATGAACAAAATCCAAGGATACATGATTGGCAATGATAAAGGTACATGTATGGAGGTGAAAAATCTAACTAATGGGGTTTACTCCTTTCCTCCCCCACTAAGAGATGGGCAGTTGGTGCAGAAAGGTTCTAGTAAATCATTATGGTTGAACAACTGCGATCCTTTTATTGGTGATGAAGCTGATGACCGTTTGAATGCTTTGATTTGACGGGCACTGATGATATGCTTGCTACATGGAGGCAGAAAAGAAGTGATTCTTCAACTGTCAAAATTTCTAGGGATGAAAATATTGCAAATGCTGTAAGATCAGCAATTTCCTCCCCTTCCACACTTTCGAATTGTGAACGAGAGCATGGCAAGAGAGAGGAAGATGGAAAGATTAGTAATGTAAGGGAAGAGGATCCAGGTACATGTTGAGTTTCAATCAAGTCCCAAGAAGATAAATCATGCATAAAACGAATAGAATACAACCAAGGAGTAAGACGGAATTCATACTCACATTGAAGGGTTTGAGATGCAACGAAGAAGATGCGTTTTCTGTTCTTGTTGGTGCTCGGTTTGGCCTCCAAAAACAGCAGGGGCTGCTCGGTTCTGGTCCTCTTTGTGTCTCCAAGAATCGGCCATGCAAGACTCCATTGAAGCTCCAAGCTTCAAGCTTTCCAAGCTCACAAATTCGTTTCCCTATCACATAGTATAACCCAAGGTGTGTGCTAGCACTCTTCATCTTCCTTGCTTCCCTTTAAATTCGGCAAACCAGAAAGTTTGAGAAGATGAAACGGTTCCAAACCGTGAAGGAGAGGAAGAAGAGAAAGAGAGGGAAAAGAGATGGAGAGAAAAAACGTAAAAAGGAGAGAGAGAGAAAGAAAAAGTGTAATTAGGTTTTTATATTTTAATTTCCAAAATTAATAATAATAAAACCTTTTACCACTTTTTATTTCTATTAAAACAATTCCTTTTATTTTTCAAAAAGCAAAAGTCAAAAAGTAAAACATCAATCAATGTTTTCTCTTTTACCCATCACTTTTACCTATCACATCAAGTCACTTTATTAAAGTGACAACATGTCATGTCACATCACTCAAAGTGACAAGTGATTTGACAATTGATACGACTAGCGATTTGACGCTTGATGTGACTTGCGTGCCGCACTCGAATTCGAAATACGAATGCGCTCGCAACCACTCTCGGGCTCGGGTTCGCTAATTCCAAATTAACGAATTTTCCGTCGCGTCGTAATTAAATGATTACGCCTAGCGGAATCACTATTCACGTCGCTAACGAATTAATTCTAAATTAATTGTTCGCCCGAATTAAAATCTAATTTTAATTCCGCGTCGAAATCCAATTTCTAATAATATATCAAATATATTATTTTATCGATTAATTCCAAATTAATCGTTCTCTCTCTTTAAACGATATTTTATCCGAGATAAAATATCTCCGTAATTAATCCCAGATTAATTTTCTCTCTCTAGAAATAAATATTCTCTCTCTACTAATCAATCCCAGATTAATTATAGTGCGAGTTATACATCATCGGTGAATCTTCAGGACGCGACCCATGAGATCTCCGGATATGTTGGCAGTAAATACGGTCGTCGGACTATCCGAACACGTAAGTACCTCGTACTACGTTTATACCGATTTACAAGACAAGGTTGGCTTCTAGCAAAGCGCCATGCCTACCCAATTCTCCAGAAATATTCTTACAGGAATATATAGATCTGTATCAAGCGTAGTATACCGTAGTATTGTGTTTATCAGCCCAGTATCGGATAGTCACGTGCTAGGGCTGGGGTGGATAAGTGTCTGCCCCGTCCGAAGCACATGTCGGATGTCTGGTAACTAGTCTCTATAATCGAATATACATGACCTTGTCATAATATCTCGATGGCCGGCCAGCACTTAAGAGCACTAATACCGTATCCTGCGTGACATCATCTCCACTATAACTGAAGTGATACTTCCGTCTCGACATCACACCCAATACACTACAACTCTCTGATAAACCCAGAAGCGGTGTACGCAGAGCCGGTTAAAGCCCTGTACCACCAAGACCAAAGTCTACCGATTATCGCAAGTATTAGCGATGCAAGTCTCAGGTTAAGACTATACACACCTACCTTGATTTCGGCCTCCCATAGACACATAGTCATAATACCAATGGGATTCCGAGGGGTCTATCCAGAGCGAAGCTGTTTCCCGTACCATCGGTGAAACACAACCTCCTATCGCACTTGCATAAGTATCCAATAATTAAATATATGAGAACTATGCCGTTGTGCCCTCACAACGCGCACAAGTGCAATACTAGTCTATTCCGCATTATCGATGTCCTGTCTCGATAATACTCCGGCTAGGGATATTTAATGATTAATCCTTCGTGGACTGATACTGTCTCATATCATCTCAATCCAGGAACTAATCATATGGACCTCTCTTCATTTATACATATATGGTGATCTAATCACAAATGATGAGAATGCAATTTCCTTGTCACATAGTTAATTTGTACAACAACACCGTGATCTGTACAAATAGTGACGCTATGGGTCATATTATCCAACAATCTCCCACTTGGCACATAGCCAGTCACTCGAGTGTCTAACACCCGAACTATGTACAGTTCGCTCAAATTGCTGAGGAAAGGGTTTCGTCAGCGGATTTGCGTAATTATCTTCTGACGCGATTTATACGATCATCACATCGCCACGGTGTATGATCCGAACGAATCAGATGAATATAGAAGTATATATCTGGATCGTCGATGAGACCTTTAATTCCTTAGCCTGTGCTGACGCCTAGCTCAGCTGCTAAAAGAACTATATCTAATCTAATTAGATTTATTATCGATCCAAATGGCTTCTATTGCTGCCTCAGCTGCAGCAATAATCCGCATTTGTTGTTTATTCGGTAACAGTTATCTTGCTCGGAATATTTCCAGCTTACTGTCCCGTTATTCAAACTTCATAGTACCGCAGTATTTACCGGTTTGGAAACTTGCAGCAGTGATCCTAGTCACTTCAAGTTCTCCTACTCCATAATTTAAGACAGCATCTTTAGTTCTCTAAGATACTAATAGATGTCCTTAACTTCAATCCAATGACTATCACTTGGATTGTCCTGATTGTGACTCCATATGCTCAAAGCGTATGAGACACCATATCAAGTACATTTTAAATGTACAATTTCCCAGAGAGTGTTAACAACTCCAAATCTATCGCAGTAGATCTTTATTCCTTGAATAAAGGTTGTTACTCCCCAGAATTCTACGGAGAATTTCTTATGAAAGCCAAGCTTTCACCGATTGCTTTATGGGAATTTCATTTCCAAGAAATGACATATTATCATTATTTTACAGGACATTCATGTCAGTGCACTCCCACTAACCCTTTTATATACACAAGAATCATTTCATTTTGAATTAAATCATACTCCATTGTGATTACATCAAAACGACAATTCCTAGAACCTATGCTTGCTTCAATCCAAACATGGATCGAATCACCTGCAAACCTTGTTTGCTTGTTATGGTACGATAAAACCAACATGATGTTATAAACATCCTCCGAAAGGTTTCCTTTTCAGGAAAGCGATTTTCCGTTAAGCTGTCATATTTCATAAATGAAATACACAGCTTTAGCAAGCATTATCCAAATGGATTTACAATGGCAACAAGTAAAAGGTTTCGTCGTAATCAACACAATGTTGATAACTCTACCCTTTTCTTTACAAGCCTAGCTTAGTAAGTTGATATGTTGCCTTCCATGTATGTCTTCCTTGAAGACTTATAAAGTACCAATGGGCACAATGCCTTATGGTACATCAACTAGTATCCAAACTTGTTGATATACATGGAATCCATTTTGGACTCATGACACTTTGTCATAATAGGGAGTTGATTCCTTGTATCACTACCTTATACGTAATCAGTTGGTGTACCTTAAAAGATTAACATCTTTATGAGGTGAGATCAGAAACCCATACCCCAGGTTGTTTTCTGACTCTCTCTGATCTACGCGGTTCTTGTGTACTCGAAGATTAATGGAATAGTTTCATCATTGATGAACTATTTATGTTCCATTAGGAATAGGTGCCTTGAATAGTATTACTCCGATTTTCATCGAGTTTTACTATCCTCCCACTTACCACTGCATGTCTGTATTCCTCTCAGGAAAACTGCATGGTGAGCAACAATCTAATTGTTCTCTGGTGAGATGTATAAGTACTATACTTATGGTTTCCCTTAGGATAACATATATTGGCACTTATCCAATTTGGGTCCTTAGTTTGGTATCATCCAAACGTTATGCCTGGCATACCCAAATTATCAGGAATGAGAAACCCAGTTTCTTTCCCGTTCATATCCTATATGTAATCTGTCAAACAGATTATTATGGAACCTTATTCTAAATAAGTTATTGCACTGTTAAAACTTATCCGTTGAAGGAAATGGTAGCTCAGAGTGACTCATGATTAGCCTTATCATGTCTAACATGATTCGGCTAATCCGTTCGGAAACACCGTCACTTTGACGTGTTCTGGGAGGAGTCCTCATTTGAAAGAATACTATACTCTTTCAAGTATATAAGAAACTTATTGCTTAAGTATTTTCATTACGGTCTTACCGTGACGGTATAATACTATAGCCGATCTGTTTGTCTATTTCGTGTCGAAACTCTAAAAGTTTCTGATTTGTGTTCTTCAAAAGAAAAACACATAACCATAACGTGATGCCACATCCGTTAATGTCACGAAATATTCATGTTCACATCTAGCCTAGCTAGATATGGGCCCACTTACTTCACCATGAATAGGGTTAACAGATCAGTGGCACTTACACTATTACCAAGTAAACAGTGTTTTAGGTACTTTACCTAACAAACTAGATTCGTAGACTTTATTTGAATAGTCAAATCAGTCCTAGTATCCACTCTTCAAAAGTGTGGATATACGAGTCTTGTATAATTGTGTCCCAGACAACAATGCCACAAATAAGTCTCTATTGATCAAATCAATTTGAGCTATTTATTTGTCATTTTATATGTTTGAGATTTTAATTATATTCAAAATATAAATTCTGTTATTCACATCTAATGTGTTTATCTCAGTATCATCTTTATATAATGAAACACTTAGTGTTCTAGAATATAAAGGTTTATCCACAATGGATTAAACACTGATATAGAGATAATGTCTCTAGTCAAACTAGTTACATTATAACAGTTCCTAATTTAAGTGCACACCTGAAGGGTAGTTCCTAAACTTAGGTATCTACGGTCGAAACAGCGACTTTCGTCCCGTTTCCGATTCGCAGAGCAATCTCAGCTTGAAGTCAGTATCCTGCTCAAAGCAGATTCTGAACATCAATACATATATTTTATGTACCACACTAAGTATTTAAAATCTAATTTCAATACTAGCTGTGAACATAACTAAGACAAATATTTTCAAAGTAAGAGTCTTGCCCTTTCTTTAATTCCTTCGTGTCTGCCATATCCAAATGGTAGTCACTTTGGGATATGTCTATTATCCTTTTCAATATTTCAGAAACCTTAGGCCAAGCCTTGGGTTTTTAAAATATCGAAACGATGTACACCTCGTGCTACATGCCCAATTGCAAACTTTGACTTTATCTCCTCTAGAATAGTCAATTAATTCTCCAAGAATTATAAATTGCAATTTTAATACTTCTTAAATCTAAAATTAGATTTATGACAAGTATATTAAATTAAACATTAAATTCATCATCACATAAATCTTCCAATGATTTTTTGCTCTACTTATTTTGCTTAACTTTGGGCTTAAGGTATAATAAGTTATTTTATCAAATAAAGTAACCTATTATTTATTCCCAATTTGAAAATTAAATCATTTAAAATATTTTAATCCCAGATTATATTTTAAATATCCAACTTTTCAATTTTATCTTGATTACAATAGTCCAACTATTTAATCAACGATTAGTGGTACTATATATATTATAATGATTATAATAGTCAAACTATATAATCAAATATAATCCAAATTAATTAACCTCAATTACATTGATTACTATAATCCAATTATAAAATCAACTGTAAACTGAAATTAATTAATTCAAATATATTGATTAATATAATCCAATTATATATAATCAAGTATAATACAGTCCAACTGTTTATTAAAACAACAATTTAAATATTAGTCCAACTAACATTTAATCTAATGACGAAATAATTTAAATGAGCGCGTATGGCGAGTAATTGAACGAGTATTGCAAATTCAATTCTTGCCTCCCACTATTTTTCGTCGAGCCTCTAACCCTCTGTCGAGTACTCGGGAAACCGTGTTTCCTAGTGGGCTAGGATCCCGTTAAATATCACACAATCTTGACTTTGGCCAACAATTGTATGATAATTAACTAGGTAGATCTCGAAGATCAATTGGATCTCATCCAACTCCTAGATCCAGTAGGTGGACATCCAAGTCCCAAACATATATCTTATATATGCCTATACATCGAATGTATACCCTAACCTTTTTCCTCTGAATCAACTAGGCCTTGGCTTTGGCACAAAAAACCTAGTGATCCCAGTCAAGCGCGGACCCATTGACATGGAAGCTTCGCAATCAATGTCTATGGACAAGAAGTGGTCTTGACTTTGGCCAACAAACCACAACTTGGACACGACACCGATATGGAACAAAGCCTCGTGATTAAAACACATCTTTGACGGACAAGGGCTTGACTTTGGCCAACAACCCCTGCCAATCTCGGATCTTGAGTAAGAATCACTCAATGGAAGGAAAAGACGCATGATATTTTATGAGGGCTTTTCGCGTGCAAATTGGTTACCAATTTATTATCTTTGTTAAGGTCTCATCATCATACACCCTTAAACATGCATTATAAACACATAATAAAGCGCATATGTAAAATAATAATGATATGCGGATGAATATTTTACACATTGATCCTAGATCAAATCTCTCACTTTCTCTCTCCCGCTAGCACTAATATTTCTTCTACCCGTTACACTACACTTCTAAAGAAACCTCATTTACATTGAGGGGAATAGGTGAGAAGAGAATACAAAGAAATAGGAGATAAGGCTGGACTCGCAGGTGTAATTAATAAATCAAATTTATTACAATTTCCAAAATCGCCCCACCCGACTAATATCCATCCGATATACATTATTCAAACATCATAACCATGTATTCATACAAGCATGTTATCAATCAATTAATCCAATTAATTAATCTTATAATTAGTGATCATCCAATGTTCAAACAAAGATTTGATTTTGTTCGAGTCAAACTCGTATTGCAAACACGTACTCAAAGTACGATTTCTACGAATTAAATTAAATTACATAATTAAATCCAATTTAATACGCATTTAATTCTAATTCATTATTTAATTCCAAATTAAATATTACACTTTATAAAATAAACCTTTACGACTTAAATTCCAAATTTAATCGTTACGGGTCTCAAAGCCCGATTAATATCCAATATTAATTTAATTAAAGTCCAATGGGCTTTTAATTAATTTCTTCAAGGCGTGGACTTTTGGTCAACTCGGGTCAAACCCGCAACCAAAGTCCAATCCGGGAGTTACCCCATAAGCCCATAAATTAATTTAGGCCCATTAGGCCCAATTAAACGTTAAAGGTTCATTAGTCGCATTTGTGCCTTTTGGAAGCGGTTTTGGGCCTAATTGGATCAAACCAATTTTGGCCTAAACCAACTTTGTACAACAAAGTCCAATAAACCCAATAACAACTTAAAAAGCCCAAATCCAATTTTAAGGCCCATTTTAATTAAATTACAAAATCCAATTTTACAATTCAATTAAACAAAGTGCATAACATTATTAATTACCCAAATCAAAGTTTCCAAAACATCAAATATGTCCAATTAATCATGCTTATCATCAATTAATCATGTCCAACATAATTAAATCAAAATCAAACCCAATTACATGCTTCAAGTGTCTCGGCCAAAGAGGGAAATTAAGCCCAAATCAAATTCAATCCAATTGAACCAAATCAAACATAAATTCAACATCCCCAAATGATTTGCAAGTCATCCAATGAACAAAAAATCAAAAATCCAAGACAATTTTAGGGATCAAATTTTCGGCCATCACAAGCAAATTGGGGAAATTTGTTCCAAACACTTTTTCATCAAATTGATCTAATCAATCATCAATTAAACAACATTCAAGCATTCTAAATCATCCAATTTCATTAAACATGCTCAAAATCAAGTTTACCCAAATTTGTCATGCCCAAAATTTGGGGAAAAATGGATCCAACCAAATTTCATGAAATTGATTATGCACAACATCAATTCAACCTCATTCAAGCATACTATACTAAACAATTTAATCATTTGAAGCTCAAATTGAGTTTTCCCAAATTAAAGTTTTGGCCAACATTAAGCAAATTGGGGAAAATCAATCCAATTAATTTTTCATCAAATTGATTACATATAACTCTAATTTATACATATACAAGCATTCTTAAACAAACAATTTGTCAAAACCATGCTTAAATCAAAAAGCCCCAAATTTGCTCAAGAACCCTAAATTCGTTTTATGCAACCAATAGCTCTGATACCATTGTTGAGTTTCAATCAAGTCCCAAGAAGATAAATCATGCATAAAACGAATAGAATACAACCAAGGAGTAAGGCGGAATTCATACTCACATTGAAGGGTTTGAGATGCAACGAAGAATATGCGTTTTCTGTTCTTGTTGGTGCTCGGTTTGGCCTCCAAAAACAGCAGGGGCTGCTCGGTTTTGGTCCTCTTTGTGTCTCCAAGAATCGGCCATGCAAGACTCCATTGAAGCTCCAAGCTTCAAGCTTTCCAAGTTCACAAATTCGTTTCTGGTATGATTTCGACGCAGAATTAAAATTAGATTTTAATTCGGGCGAACGAATTAATTTAGAATTAATTCGTTAGCGATGTGAATAGTGATTCCGCTAGGCGTAATCATTTAATTACGACGCGACGGAAAATTCGTTAATTTAGAATTAACAAACCCGAGCCCGAGAGTGGTTGCGAGCGCATTCGTATTTCGAATTCGAGTGCGGCACGCAAGTCACATCAAGCGTCAAATCGCTAGTCGCATCAATTGTCAAATCACTTGTCACTTTGAGTGATGTGACATGACATGTTGTCACTTTAATAAAATGACTTGATGTGATAGGTAAAAGTGATGGGTAAAAGAGAAAACATTGATTGATGTTTTACTTTTTGACTTTTGCTTTTTGAAAAATAAAAGGAATTGTTTTAATAGAAATAAAAAGTGGTAAAAGGTTTTATTATTATTAATTTTGGAAATTAAAATATAAAAACCTAATTACACTTTTTCTTTCTCTCTCTCTCCTTTTACGTTTTTTCTCTCCATCTCTTTTCCCTCTCTTTCTCTTCTTCCTCTCCTTCACGGTTTGGAACCGTTTCATCTTCTCAAACTTTCTGGTTTGCCGAATTTAAAGGGAAGCAAGGAAGATGAAGAGTGCTAGCACACACCTTGGGTTATACTATGGTGATAGGGAAACGAATTTGTGAGCTTGGAAAGCTTGAAGCTTGGAGCTTCAATGGAGTCTTGCATGGCCGATTCTTGGAGACACAAAGAGGACCAAAACCGAGCAGCCCCTGCTGTTTTTGGAGGCCAAACCGAGCACCAACAAGAACAGAAAATGCATCTTCTTCGTTGCATCTCAAACCCTTCAATGTGAGTATGAATTCCGCCTTACTCCTTGGTTGTATTCTATTCGTTTTATGCATGATTTATCTTCTTGGGACTTGATTGAAACTCAACAGTACAGTGCTTGAGGATGAAGAGGCAGCTGTTGTCGAAGAGCAAGTAAGGCAAATCAAAGCTCAGGAGGAGGAATTTGAGACTTTCAACTTAAAGATTGTAAATAGGAAAAACAGGCATGTCAGGAGGACAAGAATTTTCATGTTGTTTTGAATTCCGTCATAGCTGGGTGCTATCATTTTACTGAGTATCTAGGATCAGCTGCATTTAGCAAAGCTATACAATCACATGACCTGCATGGATGTTTGTGTCAAAATTATCAAGAACAACAAGGATTTTTTCGATCAAAGCCTTGATGAGATAAAGCTGCTCAAGTTTGTCAACAAGTATGATCCTGCTGACAAATATCACCTTCTTCGTTTATACGATTACTTCCATTATCGAGTAAGCAGTTTTACTTACAATTTGTGATGTCAATGCTTTTATAACTTCTGTGTGGCAGATTTTTTTATAATTGTCCATGCAATGGTTTTATTCCATATTCTATTTTGTTTTCCTCCCCCACTTCTCTTTTTTTCGGTCACTATGATTACTCAAAATTGGAGTGAGGAGGTTCATAACATAATAATACTCAGCTCCTGGAATGTGGTTTGTAATGCTGGCTACCGAGATACATATTGTAGTTCATATCCTATCTAGTGAATTTCCTATCAAGAAGGTGTTGGACAATTATGACCCATAGCATCACTATTTGTAAAAGACATGGAGTTCTTTGTACAAATTAATTATGTGACAAAGGAAATTGCTCTTTTATCATTTGTAATTGGATTACTTGGATATATAAATGATAAAAGTCCATATGATTAGTATCGGATTAATAAGATATGAGACAATATTAATTCACGAAAGGTTTAATCATTAAATATCCCTAGTATAGTATTATCGAGACTGGACATCGATAATGTGGAATAGGCTAGCATTACACTTGTGCGCGTTATGGAAGCTTAACGACATAATTCTCATATATTTAAGTGTTGGATACTCATGCAAGTGTGATAGGAGGTTCTGTTAGCCGTTGGACCGGGAACAGCTTCGTTTTGGATAGACCCATCGGAATCCCATTGGTAGTATGACTATGTGTCCATGGGAATCCGAATCAGGGTAGGTGTATTTGGTCTTAACCTGAGACTCGCATCGCTAATACTTGCGACAATCGGTATATTTTGGTTTTGGTCGTCGTGAGCTTTAACAGGTTCTCTGTACGCCTATTCTGGGTATACTGAGAATCGTAGTGTGTTGGGTGTGATGTCAAGATTGAAGTATCACTTCAGTCATATGGAGATGATGATCACGCAGAGATACAGAACTGGTACTCTTAAATGCTGCAGCTATCGGGATAATATGACTATGTCATGATTATCCGATTACAGAGACTAGTTGCTAGTGATCCGATATATGCTTCGTACGGGGTAGACACAATTCCAGCCCCAGGCCTAGCATGTGACATCCGATACTGGATCCTAATACGCAATACACTGTATACTACGCCTGATAAAGATTACATATTCTTCGTTGAATATTTCTGGAGAATTGGGTAGGCACTGTGCTTTGCTAGAAGCCAACCATGTCTTGTAAACCGGTAAGAATGTGGTACGGGGTAGGCACATGTTCGGATAGTCCGACAAATAAATTTACTGCCAACAAATCCAGGGATCTCTTGTGTCGCTTCTCAAAGATTCACCGATGAGATTTGACTCGAAAAGAGAATTAATCTGGGATTAATTATGAGAGAGAAAATTAATCTGGGATTAATTACGGCAAGAATTAATCTGGGATTAATTATGGGATAGAAAATTAATCTGGGATTAATTGCGTCAAGAATTTATCTGGGATTAAATTCGTCTAGAAGAGAGAACGCGATTAATTTGGAATTAATCGACAAAGTAAATTTAATAGTTAAATTGGATTTTACTATTTAATTTATTTATTTGGTTTAAAATAATATATTAGATATATTAATTGAAAATGGATTTCAATGCGGAATTAAATTGGATTTTAATTCAAGTGAACGAATTAATTTGGAATTTATTCGTAAGTGACTTCCGTAATAATTTTACTAAGCATTATTATTTAATTAAATTGGATTTAATTATGTCGCAATGAAAAGTTCGTTTAATCGGATTAAATGTAACCGAGTCCGAAGTGTGTTGTCTAATCCCACTTGAATTTTGAATTTAATTGGGTAGGACCCACCACTCACATCACTTGTCAAAGGTGATGGTGGTAGTTGGCAAAAAAGTAAATGCTTTTTACAAAACCAATTGCCTTTAACCAACATGGTTTTTGAAACCATATATAACACACATTAGTTTTGGAAACCATTACTATTCACTCTCTCTCCCTCTTTTTCTCTCCCATTGCTGAACACTCCTCCTCTTGTTCTTGAATTTTTGTTGCAAAAATTCAACATTGCTAGCACTTTGAGAGTTAAAGGAAGGTGATAGGGAAACTCACCCGAGAGTTTGGAACACGATTTCAAGCTTGAAGCTTCTACATTCAAAGGAATTTTGAAATCCTAAAAACCGATCGAGGTAACTTTTTTTCGCAACTTCCTTTGATTAATTCACACACGAATCACGCTTAGAAGATCCTTGGCATGTCTAGGACACTAACAGAAAGTCATGTCTAGTGAATTTCTCACCAATGGTCCTTGTTTGCCGATACCACAGAGAATGAGTCCGTAGTGTATGCTGAATTGATTACTAGCTCTCCATTTATTTTGCAGGAGCATTTGCTAATAGTATGTGAACTTCTCAAGGCCAACTTCTATGAGTTCCATAAATTTAATAGAGTCTGGAGGAGAGGTCTACTTCACAATGCCCAGGTTCCAGGTTCGTGGGATGTATTTTTAACTCTGAAAACCTCTTTTCATTTTTACTTTTAGTTTTTGATGTTTTCTAATCTGTTGGAAAATTTCCATGCAGTCTATTACCATCCAGTGTCTTGAAGCTCTTAAGTCCTTGCATGGTCTCGAACTTATACTGTGAGAATTTGTGAAGAAAATGTGTATTAACATTTGCTTGATTTAGAACTTACAATAAGAGGCCTTTTGTAGGACACAGAAACTGGACGACGCAGTTTCGGGCTCGCGGCCCGGTTGGGAGTACGGAGTAGCTCACGGGGGACTAAACCGGAGAGTAATGGAGTCGCCACCCGGTGTGAATCGGGAAAAATGATTTAAGGCCGCACTCACCCTTCGTAAGGGAAGACCTCAAACCGTTGGGTTCGGAATGGTCTCTTACTTATGTCGTTTGTAATGAATGGATTTGTGCAATATTAACCAAGTCTACTCAACATACATGTTGGTCAAAGTAGTCTAAATTCTAGGTTTGCATGCTTCAACAGTAAACTTTTCATAACGGCAAACATCCGACATCACACATCAAACATGCTACATACATAGTAATCTAAACATGCCTTAATTTAAATTCCTAATACAAAAGGTAAATAACTAAAGTCATGCCCAAAATAAAAATAACATTCTAATAGCCTAATCATGCTCACATACAAGTTTGAGTGGAATGAAACATATGAATCTTTCAAATGGTACGGGGCATTGTATCCCGAGTGCAAACCATATTACCGTCCATTCGGATTCGGCTATGGAATTTATGTCCGGGTTTCCATCCAATATACCACAAAAAGAACACATATTTCATTCACCCGAAATCACATCATACACTCATTCACAATACTCATGCGAAATAAAATAATAAAATAACTAAAAATAAAGGATAATAAATAAAAGGGTGCCCTCAGGTCTTACCTTTTAAGTCGCTTTCCGGGAGTGCGTTCCACGGTGCCGGAAGGGATGTCGTTTCGACTGTTTTCACTGGTCCGCTGTTTCCACTGGTCCGCTGTTTCCACTTTTTGTCCATTTTCAACGGGTCCGCTGTTTTCACTGTTTTGTCCGTTTTCAACGGGTCCGCTGTTTTTACTGTTTTTCTCCGTTTTCTCACTGTTTTAATCTTAAATCTTCAGGCTATTTTCGGACTGTTTTAATCTCAATTTTTGCCGCTGTTTTGTCTCGGTTGGGGCTGTTGTTTTCAGTTGGATGGCTTGCTGTTTGAAAGGCTTTGTGCGTGAAGTTAGGGGGGTCTGATTAGCGTGAATGATATTGGCAGTTACGTGAGTTTATTGTTTCTGCATGGGGGTTGTTTTAGCGCACTTCAGGGGCTGATTTGGAGCTGATTCAGAGGCTGAAATGAAGGGGTAATGGCGTGAACTGAGGGGGGCGTTGATGGCTTTGGCTTGTTGCTAAGGCAGTGAGGGGGGACTTGAACTGGCAGTGAAGGCTAGGTAGCTGGTTGTGGCTCTGCGTTAATTGTCTTCGTGTGCATGACCATGACTACGTGTTCAGGTGCATTGAGTGTGTGCAGGGGCTGAAAGCAAGGGGTTTATGCGCAGGGGTACTGGCTGTCGATTGTTGCTTATATGAGCTTTTTGTTGAAGTGGCGAAGGGTTGTGATGAACATGGTGTGGCGTGATCAGCTAGTTCATGCGTAAAGGAAGGGTAGTTGGCTAATCGTGGCTTGTTGAATTCGGCCGTGAAGCTTGAGCAGTGAGGGCAATGGCCAGGGGCTGTGATCGTGAGGGGTTAGGGGTCTTCGGCAAGTGGTGTTGATATGGTTGCTCGGCAGTTTGAGTGGAGTTAGGGTTGCTCGGCAGTTTTGAAGAGCTAGCTAGGGCTTCATCATTTGTGTGTTTATTGAAGTGAAGGCCATGAAAGTGAGTTGGATTGAGTATTTGGTCGGTGGAGGCTGCTATGTTTATGAATGTGGCTTCACGTGTAAGTATAGAGTGTGTGGCTTGCTGATTTGCTAGGGTGAGGTTAGCCGAGAGAGGTGAGGGCTGAGTGATAGGCGAACAGAGTTGTGAAGTGCTAAGGGCGTGATCAGCTGGGATTAGTGATTGAGATACATGGCTTATGGGGCTGTATAGCGCTTGTATTATGTTTGGTTTTGGGAGGGGCCTTTAGGGTTTGTTATTTGGTTTTTACGCTGGACGTGAGAGATGGTCGTGAGGGCTGCTAGGGTATGATGTGCAGGGGCTGCTCGGCAGATGTGATGATGGCTTTGTGATAGGCTAAGTGGTGTGTCTTTGCAGTGCGTTTTTTGGCGTCCATCAAGGCTTGTGGTATGCGTGAACTGGAGCTTAATACATGAAGAAGGGCTGTGTGGCCAGTGAGTGGCGTTGATAAGGGCATCAACGTGAATGGTTTAGGGTTATTATCATGGCTGAGGAATGTGCGTGAGCTGCTGAGAGTTACGTGGGCTGTGCTTGAATGGCGTAGGGGGCTGGCAGTGGTAGTGTGGTGTGGCTATGCGTGAGGGCTGTGTGAAGGGATCTTGGCGTGAATGATGAAGGTTAGGGGCGTATTTGGAGGGAGTTAAGGGTTGCTTTGTCTCTTGGTGATGCTCTCGGCCTTACTGCCGTTTTGAGTGTTTAACATGTGGGTTTTGCCGAGAAGAGAGAGCAGTCCAGAGAGGCCTCCTCTGTCAAGGGTTCGGTGAGTGTCTTTTTTTTGTGAGGAGGGTGGTCATGGGTTGTTATGGGTATTGCATCAAGAGATCTCTGGCAGTGTATGGGTGAGAAAAGTGTTTATGGATGGTATGGGTTTTTGGCTTTTTCTTTGCTGGTTAGTGTTTGGAGTTTGTTTATTATTTAGTGTGTGATGGGAGGTGATACACGTGCATATGAGGAATGGGTGCATGTGTTTGTTGAATGAATAAAGAAAAGAAAGAAAGGTAAAGTGGGAGCATGGGTGTTGCATGGAGGGTGCAGGGGAATAATGGTTGTATGGGTAGTTATGGGTGTTGCAGGAAGATGGGTTTTTGTATTTGAATGGAGGAGGGGGGCGTGAAGCATGGGGTGTGCTTGGGTTTGTCTTCGTTTGTTTGTGGTTTGGTGTTTGGTCACGTGGGAGGCTTGGTATTTTGTGTTTGGTTGAAATTATTTGGTGGAAGATGGAAAAATGGGTGGCTAATGTGGGGCATGGAAAAGGTGGCATTTTGGTTTGTGAACCGGGCCGATGATAAATTAAAACTGAGACCGAACGAGCGAACCCGAAGCTTGAACAAGCGAACTAAATCCAATAAAAATGTCAATTCTTGACCCTTCCCTTCCGACGACCGCTTTCCGCAACTTCCGCAACTAAAAAGTAGTGCCTCAATTCGAGGCTCATCATTGGGCTGATATGTAAAAATGCAATGCCTACAGTCGCCCCCACTTTGATGGGATCTGTGCAGTGTGTGACAATGACAGTCTTATCAAAGTTCGTGCAATGCATTTTTACTTACCTGGCTCGCTAGCTGCCACCTGACTTACCTGCTGCTTCGAACTGAATTGATATGATGGCGAGGTGCCTCGACCTCTGGGCTTTGTTCCCGAACCACCAAATGTGAACTGTGAAGATGATGCAGTGGGCCCTCGACCCAGGGACGCATCCCGGAACTGCAACCGACAACGGGGGCACCTCGACCCTCGAATTGATGATGTAGTGGGTACCTCGACCCTGGGCACGCATCTCGACCCAGAACTACAACCGACAACGGGGGCACCTCGACCCTGGGCACCTCAACCCAACACCGCTGACATAGGGACCTCGCCCTCGAACTGATGATGTAGTGGGCCCCTCGACCCTGGGCACCTCGACCCGGAACTACAACTGACAACGGGGGCACCTCGACCCTGGGCACCTCGACCCAACACCGCTGACAATAGGGACCTCGGCCCTCGAACTGATGATGCTGTAGTGGGCACCTCGACCCGGAACTACAACCAACAACGGGGGCACCTCGACCCTGGCACCTCGACCCAACACCGCTGACAATAGGGACCTCGCCCTCGAACTGATGATGTTGTGGGCACCTCGACCCTGGGCACCTCGACCCAACACCGCTGACAATAGGGACCTCGCCCTCGAACTGATGATGTAGTGGGCACCTCGACCCGGAGGAACTACAACCGACAACGGGGGCACCTCGACCCTAGGCACCTCGACCCAACACCGCTGACAATAGGGACCTCGCCCTCGAACCGATGATGTAGTGGGCACCTCGACCCTGGGCACCTCGACCCGGAACTACAACCGACAACGGGGGCACCTCGACCCTGGGTACCTCGACCCAAACCGCTGACAATAGGGACCTCGCCCTCGAAATGATGATGTAGTGGGCACTTCGACCCTGGGCACCTCGACCCGGAACTATAACCGATAATGGGGGCACCTCGACCCAAACTGATACTGATGTGGGCCTCGCCCTCGGATTGACACTGATGTGGGCCTCGCCCCCAAATTGACATTGATATGGGCCTCGCCCCCAGACTAAAACTGATGTGGGCCTCGCCCCCAAACTGATATGGGCCTTGCCCCAAACTGAAACTGATGTGGGCCTCGCCCCAAACTAATATGGGCCTCGCCCCAAACTGATATGGGCCTCGCCCCAAACGGATACTAATGTGGGCCTCGCCCCCAAACTGAAATGGGCCTCGCCCCAAACTGAAACTGATGTGGGCCTCGCCCCAAACTGATATGGGCCTCGCCCCCCCAAAGATATTGGCCTCGCCCTAAACTGATACTAATGTGGGCCTCGCCTCAAACTGATACTGATATGGGCCTCGCCCCCAGACTGATACTGATATGGGCCTCGGCCCCAGACTAATACTGATGTGGGCCTCGCCCCAAACTGATACTGATATGGGCCTCGCCCAAACTGATACTGATAAAGTGGGTTACAACCCTGGGACGCATCCCCAAAACTACTAATATAATGTGGGCCTCGACCTTGGGACGCATCCCCAAAACTGTTACTGATGTAGATGTGGGCCTCGACCCTGGGACTCATCCCCAAACTGCTGATAACGATGTGGGCGTCGCCCCTAGGAGGCATCCTCAAATCTGAAAATGATGTGGGCCTCAACCCTGGAACTCATCCCTAAAACTGATTCTGATGCTGATGTAGGCCTCAACCCTAGGACTCATCCTGAAACTGATACTGATATTGACGTTGGCCTCGGCCCTAGGACGCATCCCCAAACTGCTGAAGATGATGATGTGGGTCTCAATCATGAGACGCATCCCCAAAACTGATACTGATATTGATGTGGGCCACGACCCTGGGACTCATCCCCGAAACTGATACTGATGTAATGGTTCATTCCTGAACTGTACTGTATGGATGGTCCATTCCCGAACCGCATTCGATTCTCGGTTTGTTCATTCTCGGACTCTGCTCCATTCTCGGATTACCATACCCGTCAAAAACTGATACTGTATACTTGGAGTGTCGTACCCGGTAAAACTGATATTGTGTCTCCGTACCCGAAATGTCGCACTCGGCAAAACTGATTCTGACAAAGATGTGGGCCTTGCCACCCAAAGTGCCATACCTGGCCAAAACTGATACTGTGTGGGCCTCGCCCCCAGAGTACCATTACCCGGCAAATAATGATAGTAATGTGGGCCTCAACCCGCATAGTGCCATACCCGGCAAGGAGTGATAATGATGTGGGTCTCGCCCTCAGAGTGCCATATTCGGCAAAGACTGATAGTGATGTGGGCCTCAACCCGCAGAGTGCCATACTCGGTAAAGACTGATAGAGATGTGGGCCTCAACCGCCAGAGTGCCATACCCGGCAAGTCTGATAATGATGTGGGGCCTCACCCAAAAGCTGATATGGGCCTTGTTCCCAAGCTGACATGATATTCTATTTCACACATTGTATTACCTCTCACGAGATAATCTTGATAGCTAGACATATTTTCGTCCTCAACGAATGCTTCGTGTCAAAACCGATGAATCTTCAAAGTACTCAATATACTCAAATCCAATCATCTGAATGGGTGATCTGAGTTAGACTCCTCGTGTGTGTGTGCCAGGGCTCTTTCGCAGCTTAGTCCTTAAGTAAGCCAACTTGGTGATTTCGTTTCAGAGAATCGAACCAGTGGGTCTAACCAACCTGGATGTCTTAATCACATTCTGTGATTACTTCAGCATACTCAACATGATATGGTTTTCATCATTTTTTTTTCTTTTGTCTCTTTCTTTTCATTATTCTTTTTTTCTTTTCTTTTCTTTTCTTTTCTCTTCTTTTTCTGACACACCTACCCTTTAAGGTAGCATTTCTCCTCATGGTGGTCCTAATACTCGCCCATGGGTAGCTTCACGCTTATCGGTTATAGGTGGTCTATTTTTTCTTCTTTTTTTTTTTTATTTTAGAGACTTTTTCTTTATTTCCAACCATATCATATATCATAGCATCAGTAAACAAGTGTGGACACCCAGGCAAACGGTCATTCACTAATACATCATCTCTTCAACTAGTCACCTCGCCAACCACTCAGGCTTCTACTACTAGGATCCCGTAATCAAGTGCTCACGAGTCTAGCTAAGATTAATCCATTCAGCATATCGGAAGAGAGCACGTCTCGTACTTATTGTTTATAGGGTTTCTCCCTACAGCATGCAATGTCATCACCGGACATATGTCTAATTACCAAAGACTTCTTTCACTCAATTTTTTCATTTTTATTTATTATTATAAATAACACAAATAAACAAGATATTAATACGAGAAACTCAGAGGTTAAGATCCAGATTCAGTTTACGTTTTTTACCACGATCGTCCTCAGACCATTTGATCTCGGAAATGATAGGTCCACCTGCGGTTCAAAGGCCAAGATTTGGTCAATTAAATCCTGGGCAGTTCTGGCTGTGAAAAGGAGTTCGTTCACAGGTTTTGTTACAAACCCATTTCTTCGGTTATCTTCAAGAAACACATAGAGAAAATCATAAAATCCATCAACGTTAAATAATCCAAGAGGTTTCTGGTGAATGTTCAGGTTCGCCCAAGAAAGCACTGTACAAATTTCCTCCAACGTGCCCAAGCCTCCTGGCAGAGCAATAAAAGCATCTGCACGGTTAATCATTTCAACCAATCGCTCTGACATTCCCGGCACGATCAATTCTTCTCCGTTTGATGGTCCTATCAGATTCGCCTCCGCCAAAGGTTTTGGGATGATTCCCAGAACTGGACTGCCTCCGTCATGTACAGCCTTTGAAACAATTCCCATCAGTCCAAGATTGCCTCCACCGTATATTAAGTGCATTTTCCGTCCAGCAATGACTCGGCCCAATTCTTGTGCTGCCTCTATGTATTGCGGTTAGTACCCACACTGGTACGTAAAATACACAAATGTTTCAACTCGTCTTCTTGAAGTGGCTTCCATTTTCTCTCTTTTACTCGGATGTATATTTGAATGTGTTGAGGAGAGAAATATCGAGCTGAATTATAGTACTTAAAAAAGATGAGTAGTAATTATACTAATACCTTTCACCGAATGGTGGTTAGCTAAACCACAAAGAGAGGTCACGAGAATTCAAAAGGTCACTGGATCCTGTCTACGAAAACAACAAAAAGAAATCGTGAAATGTCAAAAAGTCGTGGATTCTATCCACGAAATAAAAGAAAATACCAAAAGAAGTCCAAAACGTCAAAAGTTGTGGATCCTGTCCACGAAAATAACAGAAAATAACAAAAGAAGGCAAATCAAAGCAATAATTAAAGCAAATGAATTTTGTACTCAATACGCCTCTTGCTGGCATAAGTTCATTAGGATGCGTCTCATTAATTCTTCTTTTACTCTGCCACCACTAATGAATTAGCTCTCATCTTCGTGATTGCCAAGCACCATCCCCTCTATCTTAAAATGCTATGTCTTAAACCTACCAAAATAACACACAAAATTAAAAATTCTTCAACATGTATACATAAAACATGAAAATATAAATCGCAACAAAGTGTATGGGTTGCCTCTCTGTTAGCACTAAATTCATCGTCTTCAGCCAGACATGACCGAAATCCATCTGTTAATGTGTCTTCAATGTCATCCTCAATGCTTGTGTCCCCTTTTGATCTTTGCCGCTTTCTTTTTTCTTTTCTTTTTTTTTTCTTCTTTAAAACTGTTCATGATAGGTTAGACCCTCATTGTGCTCCTCGGCGCCATGTGTTTCCTCTTGTTAGTTCTCTTTTTTTCTGAAATCTGCAAACATAAAACACAAAACAAGGGATGCAAGTTACGTGAATGCATGGATGAATTTCCTATCCCGCCAGATTAGGTCTTCTTCCAATTCTCTTGGTGACTGCTCAGTCTTCTCTTCCTCGGGCTAAATACAGCTTCATTCTGTTAACATTGATCGGCTCGGTGTGAACTCATTCTCTTTTAAATCTGATAGTCTCACTGCCCTGTTTCCCATTGCTGAATGACTATACTGTCTTTTCTGCTTACTTCTTCCGAGGATTCCCCGATGGTCTTTCCATTCTGATTGTACAACTTTCTGTTATCGGCTATACCGGATACGGTCAGACTGGACACAACATTAGTCAGAACTTGCAACATCAATAATTTCAGTTACTTTAATCTCCAATTGATCCAGGCAGGATCTCTCATTTGCTAATTTGCTCATGTTGACTGACGGTCTCTTGACGAGTCTCTCTGCTTTCCTAACCCAACGGGAATCTAATGATGGTTTAAGACACAAAAGGGTTAACATGATGTGTGTATTGCATGAAATGCGTGAGATGCGTGTGATGCGTTAAAATACATATATAAGTTGGCCTATCATCATTTTAAAGTATTCAATCACATCATTGCGCGGTGCAAACTTGTCCCTGTTGAAAAGGCCCAAGAAGTTCATACTTTTGCGATAACATAACTAAACAACTTCAAATGATAAGATGCCCAAATACAAAATGGCCCATCGGCATTTTAGAAGCTTTTGGCCCAAATGTCAAAGGACACGAACTTGTCCCAGTTTAAAGCCCAACAAGTTCATATCTCTTGACAAGAGGTCCAACTGAATCCAAATGACGATGATCCCAAACACAAACATAAAGAAATAATTTCTAAGGGTCATACAACTAGGGTTCACATGCAGGTTTAAACAAATGTAAACAAAGGCTCTCGCTAACGAAGGATTGCCCACACTAGGACTCCCCACTCAAGGGTTCAAATGACCAAGTGAACGCACCTTTTTTATACCTTACGGTACGTGCCAACGAGTTATGGTATGTGATCATCTAGGTGCCTTCACAGCTTTTCCTTATAGAAAGGTAGTGAGTGAAGGAAGACACCAACCATCACCTAGCCTAAACAATGTCTTTGATTAAACTCCTTAAACCCACAGTAGTCATGATTAATTAAAGCACAAATCCAAACATTACAAGACATTATTTCGGAGCCGATTCTCTATCCCCAGCGGAGTCGCCAGACTGTAGGACACAGAAACTGGACGACGCAGTTTCGGGCTCGCGGCCCGGTTGGGAGTACGGAGTAGCCCACGGGGGACTAAACCGGAGAGTAATGGAGTCGCCACCCGGTGTGAACCGGGAAAAATGATTTAAGGCCGCACTCACCCTTCGCAAGGGAAGACCTCAAACCGTTGGGTTCAGAATGGTCCCTTACTTATGTCGTTTGTAATGAATAGATTTGTGCAATATTAACCAAGTCTACTCAACATACATGTTGGTCAAAGTAGTCTAAATTCTAGGTTTGCATGCTTCAACAGTAAACTTTTCATAACGGCAAACATCCGACATCACACATCAAGCATGCTACATACATAGTAATCTAAACATGCCTTAATTTAAATTCCTAATACAAAAGGTAAATAACTAAAGTCATGCCCAAAATAAAAATAACATTCTAATAGCCTAATCATGCTCACATACAAGTTTGAGTGGAATGAAACATATGAATCTTTCAAGTGGTACGGGGCATTGTATCCCGAGTGCAAACCATATTACCGTCCATTCGGATTCGGCTATGGAATTTATGTCCGGGTTTCCATCCAATATACCACAAAAAGAACACATATTTCATTCACCCGAAATCACATCATACACTCATTCACAATACTCATGCGAAATAAAATAATAAAATAATAAAATAACTAAAAATAAAGGATAATAAATAAAAGGGTGCCCTCAGGTCTTACCTTTTAAGTCGCTTTCCGGGAGTGCGTTCCACGGTGCCGAAAGGGATGTCGTTTCGACTGTTTTCACTGGTCCGCTGTTTCTACTGTTTTCACTGGTCCGCGCTGTTTCCACTTTTTGTCCATTTTCAACGGGTCCGCTGTTTTCACTGTTT
This sequence comes from Zanthoxylum bungeanum, assembly GCA_019454045.1. Classification (NCBI taxonomy): domain Eukaryota; kingdom Viridiplantae; phylum Streptophyta; class Magnoliopsida; order Sapindales; family Rutaceae; genus Zanthoxylum; species Zanthoxylum bungeanum. The sequence goes on along the minus strand of SKCR01041381.1, from coordinate 224,349 downwards.
TGTCCGTTTTCAACGGGTCCGCTGTTTTTACTGTTTTTCTCCGTTTTCTCACTGTTTTAATCTTAAATCTTCAGGCTATTTTCGGACTGTTTTAATCTCAATTTTTGCCGCTGTTTGTCTCGTTAGGGCTGTTGTTTTTCAGTTGGATGGCTTGCTGTTTGAAAGGCTTTGTGCGTGAAGTTAGGGGGGCTGATTAGCGTGATGAATATGGGCAGTTACGTGAGTTTATGTTTCTGCATGGGGGTTGTTTTAGCGCACTTCAGGGGCTGATTTGGAGCTGATTCAGAGGCTGAAATGAAGGGGTAATGGCGTGAACTGATGGGGGCGTTGATTGCTTGGCTGTTTGTTTTTGCTAAGGTAGTGAGGGGGGGAATTGAACTGGCAGTGAAGGCTAGGTAGCTGGTGTGGGCTCTGCGTTAATTGTCTACGTGTGCATGGCCATGACTACGTGTTCAGGTGCATTGAGTGTGTGCAGGGGCTGAAAGCAAAGGGTTTATGTGCAGGGGTACTGGCTGTCGATTGTTGCTTATATGAGCTTTTTGTTGAAGTGGCGAAAGGCTGTGATGACATGGTGTGGCGTGATCAGCTAGTTCATGCGTAAAGGAAGGTTAGTTGGCTAATCGTGGCTTGTTGAATTCGGCCGTGAAGCTTGAGCAGTGAGGGCAATGGCCAGGGGCTGTGATCGTGAAGGGTTAGAGGTTTTCGGCAAGTGGTGTTGATATGGTTGCTCGGCAGTTTGAGGGAGTTAGGGTTGCTCGACATTTTTGAAGAGCTAGCTAGGGTTTCATCATTTGTGTGTTTATTGAAGATGAAATGAAGTGAGAAGTGAGTTGGCTTGAGTATTTGGTCGGTGGAGGCTGCTATGTTTATGAATGTGGCTTCACGTGTAAGTATAGAGTGTGTGGCTTGCTGATTGCTAGGGTGAGGTTAGCCGAGAGAGGTGAGGGCTGAGTGATAGGCGAACAGAGTTGTGAAGTGCTAAGGGCGTGATCAGCTGGGATTAGTGAGTGATACATGGCTTATGGGGCTGTATAGCTCTTGTATTATGTGTGGTTTTGGAGGTGCCTTTAGGGTTTGTTATTTGGTTTTTTGCGCTGGACGTGAGAGATGGTCGTGAGGGCTGCTAGGGTATGACGTGCAGGGGCTGCTCGGCAGATGATGTGATGAGGCTTTGTGATAGGCTAAGTGATGTGTCTTTGCAGTGCGTTATTTGGCGTCCATCAAGGCTTGTGGTATGCGTGAACTGGAGCTAATACATGAAGAAGGGCTGTTGTGGTCAGTGAGTGGCGTTGATAAGAGCATCAACGTGAATGATTAGGGTTATTATCATGGCTGAGGAATGTGCGTGAGCTGCTGAGAGTTACGTGGGCTGTGCTTGAATGGCGTAGGGGGCTGGCAGTGGCAGTGTGTGTGGCTATGCATGAGGCTGTGTGAAGGGATCTTGGCGTGAATGATGAAGGTTAGGGGCGTATTTGGAGGGAGTTAAGGGTTGCTTGTTGTCTCTTGGTGATGCTCTCGGCCTTACTGCCGTTTTGAGTGTTTAACATGTGGGTTTTTCCGAGAAGAGAGAGCAGTCCAGAGAGGCCTCCTCTGTCAAGGGTTCGGTGATATCTTTTTTTTGTGAGGAGGGTGGTCATGGGTTGTTATGGGTATTGCATCAAGAGATCTCTGGCAGTGTATGGGTGAGAAAAGTGTTTATGGATGGTATGGGTTTTTGGCTTTTTCTTTGCTGGTTAGTGTTTGGAGTTTGTTTATTATTTAGTGTGTGATGGAGGTGATACACGTGCATATGAGGAATGGGTGCATGGGTTTGTTGAATGAATAAAGAAAAGAAAGAAAGGTAAAGTGGGAGCATGGGTGTTGCATGGAGGGTGCAGGGGAATAATGGTTGTATGGGTAGTTATGGGTGTTGCAGGAAGATGGGTTTTGTATTTGAATGGAAGGAGGGGGGCGGGCGTGAAGCATGGGGTGTGCTTGGGTTTGTCTTCGTTGTTTTGTGGTTGGTGTTTGGTCACGTGGGAGGCTTGGTATTTTGTGTTTGGTTCAAATTATTTGGTGGAAGATGGAAAAATGGGTGGCTAATGTGGGGCATGGAAAAGATGGCATTTTGGTTTGTGAACCGGGCCGATGATAAATTAAAACTGAGACCGAACGAGCGAACCCGAAGCTTGAACAAGCGAACTAAATCCAATAAAAATGTCAATTCTTGACCCTTCCCTTCCGACGACCGCTTTCCGCAACTTCCGCAACTAAAAAGTAGTGCCTCAATTCGAGGCTCATCATTGGGCTGATATGCAAAAATGCAATGCCTACACCTTTATATAGACATTATACAAAACCATATTAAATACACAACTACCATATAAATACACAACAACACAACTACCAACTACACAACTAATTCCAACACCCAACAAATTTCAACAACTAATTTCAACACTCCCTCTCAAATTGGAGCATACATGTTATATGCACCAAGCTTGTTACAGATGAAATCAATACGAGGACCGTGAAGAGACTTAGTAAGGACATCTGCTAATTGACCGTCTGAGTTGACAAAGCTAGTAGCAATACATCCTGACAAGATTTTATCTCTGATAAAGTGACAATCCACTTCTATATGTTTGGTCCTCTCGTGAAACACAGGATTGGAGGCGATATATAATGCTGCCTGGTGGTCACAGATTAGCAGTGTTCTAAAATATGCTAGGCGCTAGTCGGACAGTGACCCAGCGCCTAGAGCGCCTAGTCGGGGCCTAGACGGTTAATCGGAAATTGAGAATTTCTATAATTAGGTTTAAGATCTAGTATGATTTGGAGAAATTAATCATAGATAAATGTTATTTAAGTAATGACTAATATTTATAAATGGTCAATTTGATGAGAAACTAACAAGTATATAAAAAGATTAGATTTTGAAATTATGGTTTATGCTTTAAATTGGGATTTTTTTTCAAATTGATGAGTTACAGAGTTAATTTTGTAAAATTAAAGTTAGGGTTAGGATTTGGGTGTAAAATTCGGCCGAAAAAAGCAATTAATTTTGAATTCTGCATCGGTCAATGGTGGTTGACTGATAAATTTACGATGAGCGCCTAGCCCTAATGATTTGGGGCCAGACGTGGCTGCCAAAGGCCGCCGAACCTATACGGGCACCTAGGTGGGGCGTTTTAGAGCACTGCGGATTAGTTTCATTTGTGCTGCTCCTCCAAACTTTAATTCTTGTAGTAACTGTTTTAACCATATCAACTCGCATGTTGCTAAGGCCATAGCTCTATATTTTGTCTCTGCACTAGACCTGGCAACAACAACTTACTTCTTACTCTTCCAGGATATGAGATTACCTCAAATCACAATACAATAACTTGTAGTAGAGCGTCTATCTGACGGAGAACCCGCTCAATCTGCAACAGAAGAACCAATAACCTGAGTATGTCCCTTATCTTCATATAGTAGACCTTGGCCTGGTGCTCTTTTAACATATCTAAGAATGTGTATAACAACATCCCAATGACTCTGGCAAGGGGTTTGTAGAAACTGACTAACCACACTTACAGTAAAAGAAATATTTGCTCGTGTGATAGTAAGGTAGTTTAGCTTCCCAACTAATCTCCTGTATTGTCCAGGATCATCCAGTGGTTCTCCGATTAGCTTCTTATACTCTTCGGGATTCTCCAACGGCCCCCCTTCTTTTGTTAGAAGTTTAACATTGGGATCCATACGTGTGTCCACCGGTCTGTAATCTAACATACCAGTCACCTGAAGAATATCCAATGCATACGTGTGTCCACCGGTCTGCCATCTAACATACCAGTCACCTGAATAATATCCAATGCATACTTTCTTTAGGAAATAACTACCTCAAAGTTAGATTGGGTTATCGATATGCCAAGAAAGTACTTGAGTCGTCCCAAATCCTTAATCTGGAAATGATTAAATATGTGTGTTTTTAGCTCCCGAATACCCTCTTGATCACTTCCAGTGATGACGATATCATCCACATAAACTACTAAGTAGATGCATTTACCATTGGAATGGCGGTAGAAAACAGAGTGATCAGCTTCACTATGAGTCATACCAAAATCTGTAATTACAGTACTAAACCTCTCAAACCAAGCACGAGGAGACTGTTTTAAACTATAAAGAGAACGGCGAAGCCAACATACCAAACCACACTCCCCCTGAGCAACAAAACCAAGTGGTTGTTCCATATAGATTTTCTCCTGAAGATCACCATGGAGAAAGACATTCTTGATGTCTAATTGATTAAAGGGGCCAATGACGCATAGCCGCAATGGAGAGAAACAATCGGACAGAGGAAAATATCAGAATGAATGGACAAAGCAAACGCAATCGAAAATACGAAGGGGTAAATGATGGAGAGGTTGAGTGGGGAAATAGAATGGAGTGGGAAAGTTGATTTTGTAAAACAGAGGAAGACATATGATTGATTAAATAGAAAGCTATGAGAACAACACCCTTCCCGAAACGAAAGGGTAGATGGTTGTGGAGTAAAAGGGTACGGGCCGTGTCGATGAGATGTCTATGTTTTTACGTTCAGCGACACCATTCTGTTGGGGTGTGTGAACACATGAGGACTCATGAAGAATACCGAGGGAGGACATGAAGATTTTGAACATGGTAGAAAAATATTCACGAGTATTATCACTACTTAATATGCGTATAGGAACACCGAATTGAGTTTAAATCTCGGCATAAAATAACTGTAAAAATTATCACTACTTATTCACCGAATTGAGTTTAAGTAAGAACAGCCAAATGTTTCGAGAATGGTCATCAATAATTGTAACAAAATAGTGAAATCCCAAAACAGAATTGACACGACAGGGACCCCAAACATCAGAATGAACTAAGTCAAATAGGGACGCAGCCCGATTATTGATACGCTTGAGAAACTTAGTGCGAGTTTGTTTGCCAAGTTGACACGACTCACAATTAAAGAAAGATAAAACATAAAGATGCAGAGCTAGCTTCTGGAGCTTGGACAGACTGGGGTGACCAAACCGACAATGAACGACTTGGGAAAAATCAGAAGAAATGCAAGCAACGGAAGGTAGTGACCTTGAAAGGTGATAGAGGCCTTGTGACTCACGTCCTGTACCAATCATCTGTCCCATACTCTGGTCCTGCACGATAACATAATTATTAAGAAAAGTGACAGAGCAGTTAAGATCATGAGTAAGTTTACTAACAGAAATAAGATTTAAAAGAAAACCATGTACATAAAGAACAGAGATCAATGGTAAGGAATGAACAAGAGAAGCTCGCCTGATACCCTTAGCAACAGTTTTAGAGCCATTAGCAAGGGTAACCATAGGGAGAGAATCTGAACCGGTTAAAGATGAGAAAATATGTGGATTACTAGAAATATGATTGGATGCTCCGAAATCAATAACCCAAGGGCCAAGAGGAGAGGACTGAGTGAGGTAGGCCACAAAATTACCAGTGTGGGCAACAGAAGCAGATGATGGTTAATGAGAGGCCTGATACTGGAGGAAAGCAGTATAATCCGGGCTAGATAAGGTAACCTGCTGAGATGAGTGCTCAGAGGAAATAAGAGAGGCGATGCTGTCAACTTGAGCAACCTTGGCAATGGAGGGACGATGGGGTTTTCCATGAAGCTGATAACAACGCTTTCGGGTGTGACCAAACTTATGACAGTAACTACATTTGGGCCGCACTCGTTGAATATGGGATCCACGATTGCCCGTGGAACTGCCCTGTGCTGCAAAGATAGAAGGCTCTGCGGAGTGGGACTCAGAGTCAAAATGATGGAAGTGGAGGAGACTCGAAGAAGTCGAGCAAAAATATTTTCCAGAGATGAGATAGTAGCACTGGCCAAAATCTGATCACGAACGGGCTGAAGCTCAGATCGGATCCCAATCAAAGTTAACACCATAAAGAACTATTCTCGCTGGCATTCCTGTTCAGCAATAGTAGTGATAATTGGCAAGATAGAATTGAACTCCTCTCGCAATGATTCAATCCGTCCAATATACTCAGACATATCCAGATTACGCTGATTCAAGTGAAACATATTGGACACAACATTATAAAATCTATGTATATCATTAGTATACAAAGCGGTAGCCTTACTCCATAACTTGTGGCAAGTCTTATAGGGTCGAAACATGACAAGAAGTTTAGAATCAATGGATTGCCATAAGAGATTACATAATTGAGCATCAAGCTTCCTCCAAGATCGGCGCTCGGCCTCAGTTATAGAATCCTCATTGTGGGTTAAATGATCTTCACACCCTTGCCCTATAAACCATAATTCAACTGAAGTCGACCAAGAAACATAATTTATAGAACCAAGTATTTTATCAGTTGTAATAACAGGAGAACCAAAAAGAGTTGGGACGAAGAAACCTGATTTAGGCAAAATCGGAGCTCGGGGGTGAGTGTCGTCTTTCGACGGGCGATCCATAAATAATATCGTGGCAAAAAAAACTGAGTAGATCGGCGCTCGGTGAAGGTAGATCAGTGACCTCTGAGGGCAGTGGTGGTGGTGGTTTGTGAAAAAAAAGTGCGGAAGCGGCGGTGGGTAAATCTAGGGTTCCGAGGGTGTTTTGAGAAAAATTATGAGATAGACACGCCAGAAGAGACCGATGACGGAAGTAAGACCAGCGACTGACAAGGAGTCAGAGGATTCCAATGGTGTCGTTGGACGTGGGTCAGAATAGTAATATCGGCGGTGGCAGTGGCGGTGGTATCACTGGAAAAAAAGAAGAGACTCTAGGATCAACCTGCTGATACCATGTGAGAATTTGTGAAGAAAATGTGTATTAACATTTTCTTGATTTAGAACTTACAATGAGAGGTCTTTATTTAGGCATTATACAACTACCATATTAAATACACAACAACACAACTACCAACTACACACTACACAACTAATTCCAACACCCAACTAATTCCAACAATTAATTTCAACATATACATTGTGATTTCAAACCTGAAAACATCTTAGTGAAGAGTTATAGTAGATGCGAGGTGAAGGTCATTGATCTTGGTAGTAGTTGTTATGAGGCAGGTCATCTCTGCTCCTATGTTCAATCCAGGTCCTACCGTGCACTGGAGGTTATCTTTGGACTTCCGTATGATAAGAAGATAGACATATGGTCACTGGGCTGCATCTTGGCAGAACTTTGTACTGGAAATGTACGTTTTATCCTTCCCAAAATATCAGTTACTAATTTTTTTATTTTTTTTTCTTTTAGTTTATTGTTTTCTATCTCTTTGTGCATGAGGTATGGATGAGAAGCTGGGAGAAATTTCTTCTGCTTCTTCTTCTGCTCCAGATTCTTTTTTCTTTTTTCTTTTTTCTTTTTTTACCTAATTTGGTAAATTATTCATTATTGTAAACTTGATTTACTCAAAAGTTGACAAATGGGCGGGCGTTTCTTAAAAGAGCCAATTAGTGGCCATGTAGAAACTTGAAATGGATAAAAGTTCAATTTTTAAAATGACCACTAGTGCTCAGCTATAATTTTTTAAACTTGGAATGGAACCCTACTTTGCAGGTCCTCTTCTAAAATGATTCCCCTGCAACATTACTTGCACGGGAAATTGGAATTATTGGTCCCATTGATCAAGGCATGCTTGCCAAAGGACGGGATACATACAAATATTTTACTAAAAATCACATGCCTTATGAACGGAATCAGGTAAAGCCTTTTCATGGTCTTTGGTCATTGAATATCTTGCTTGTAGAGAATAAAAAGGTTAGGAAAACACATGCACATTCATGTCAACAATTGAATGTTCTTACACATACTTCCTAGTGATTTTGTAATAGCGAGTGCATTTAGCCTATGCTACATGTGATCATCTAATTGACACAGGTATAATATAGTCGACTTTCAATTTACGATCTCTAAATAACACTCGGAACTGATTTTCGACGTTATACCACGACCATGGATTTACTAGATCGTAAACACGAGAGGATGCCTATGCCTTATACCCAGGACTGACGGATCATATCTTGAAACACACTGGATATCATGAGCATCAGTCCACACCCAACGAACAAGCGGAGGTCTGATCATGAATAGATCGATGACGTGATTGCCATCAAAGTGTCAACAATTGAATGTTCTTACACACACTTCCTAGTGATTTTGTAATAGCGAGTGCATTTAGCCTATGTTACATGTGATCATCCAATTGCCACGGGCTTGCTGGACTCATCTGTTTATGTGGATAGTGAATTTTACACCAGGTATAACCTTTTCATGTCTTGTTTTAACATCATGGTCCCAGTGAAATTATTTTTACCATGAGTGTTTTTGACACATTGTGGCCTAGTCTAAGCAATAGCTCCAACATTACCCTTATACGTGTGTAGAGGCTGTAACCGACCTTACAACACAAGTCTTGATGTTTTGGACAAGTATCTTATCATATTATTTTCGCTCTCTCTGTAAATGTGTACCTTTTCTTCTGAAGACTGAATCTATGAAAGAATTCTAGGAAATCTACCACTTGCTGTTTATCCTGGAATGACAGTTTTTATGATAGCATTTTAGTTAATAGACATGTTTGTTTCATCTTGATGCCCATTTAACAAAGGTTATCATCCATCAATTTCTTTACCCTTTTGTGTTTTCTTTGTCATACAGTCAGCTTATTTTGCTCTTGTATTCTTGTTTCACATGCCATTTTTGTATTTTGGTCAATTATTGGATAAGATTAGCAGTTTCCAAAATGCTGCTTGTATCAATTCTTCAGGAAACCAACCGACTTGAATATTTGATACTAAAAAAAAACATTGTTAAGGCACCGATTACTGATGGGGGATCAGGGCTTCATCGACTTTGTTGCTCATTTGCTTGAAGTAAATCCTAAGAAGCGCCCTTTCTGCATCAGAGGCTCTGAAACACCCATGGCTATCATACCCTTATGAACCTATATCCGCTTGAATCATCTGAAAAATCTCATGGTCAAGACATTTGCATGTGACCTCCATTTTTTCGAGTTTTGGTATCTTGTTGAGAGGGAATGAGCCACATTTGATTACTAACGGTTGGAAAATGCTCACTAATAAGCATTTTGAAATACAATTTTAAGCATGGTCCACTTCGTATTAGTGATTGTTTTTGAGTGATTCGGATACTCCTCCATGAGTAGTTCGGAATTGTATATTCATATGCTTAAAATGGTGCTTGGGTGAATGAGAAATTGTTGCTCAAAATTCACCCATTGGTATTGGAAAATAAAGAGAAATAAGCTTGTCCCACATGGGAAAGCTAATAAAGGAAAATTGTGTTTATATATGATTGCTCATATGTAGATGGGTAAGTGTTATAAGGATAGAGGCTCTCTCTATGTGCACGCGCATGGGGGATGCATATCAAAATCCAAACATGCATGACTCGTATGCACCTGCGCGTCCTGCGTATACGAATGTCGGATCAAATTGTGCGGGCTCGGCCCAGCCACCTTTTGCAAGCCTCTTTATTTTTCCCTTAGTTTTCTTCACTGTTTTGTCGAGAGAGTCATCCTTGCAAGGTTCCTAAAGGAATATGCTCCTGTACCCAAAGAGGGTGAGAATGATATTCAAGTGATTAGTGCATTCGATGCTTGGAAACATTCTGAATTCCTATGTAGGAATTATGTGCTGAATGGGTTGAGTGATTCCTTTTACAGTGTGTACGCCGGAATGAAAACAGCTAAGGGGCTTTGGGAATCCTTAGATCGAAAATATAAAACTGAGGACGCCGGTACTAAGAAATTTGTCGTAGGCCGTTTCCTAGATTTTAAGATGGTTGTTAAACCCAAGAATATCAATAAAGCTAGTTCTTCTGCTTATATTGTTGAGTACTCTAATCTACGGCATGGTAGATTAAGACATGTTAATTTTAATTCATTGCGGAAATTAATTAATACGAATCACATTCCCATTTTTAAAATTAATAACATACATAAGTATGAAATATGTGTTGAGGCAAAACTAACTAGATCATCATTTCATAGTATTGAAAGAAACTCTGAACCACTGGATCTAATTCATACCGATGTATGTGATTTAAATTCAATACAAACAAGAGGCGGTAATAAATATTTTATTACCTTTATTGATGATTGCACAAGATTTTGCTATGTGTATTTGATGAAAAGCAATGACGAAGCTATAGAGAAATTTTTTCTCTATAAGAATGAAGTTGAGAACCAACTAAATAAAAGAATTAAGGAGTTAAGAAGTGATCGTGGTGGTGAGTATATTTTTCCTTTTGAATCACTTTGTGAGCAAAATGGAATCATACATCAAACCACGGCTCATTATTCACCTCAATCTAATGGGATTGCAGAACGGAAGAATCGTACCTTGAAAGAAATGATGAATGCTATGTTAATCAGCTCTGGATTACCTCAGAATATGTGGGGAGAAGCGATTTTATCTGCTAATTACCTTTTAAATAAGGTACCACAGAAAGAAGCATGGAAAACTCCTTATGAAATGTGGAAAGGAAGAGTACCTTCCTATAAATTTCTACGAGTGTAGGGGTGTCTTGCCAAAGTAATCATTCCTCCACCTAAGAATGTGAAGATATGACCAAAAACTGTTGGCTGTATTTTCATAGGATATGCACATAATAGTAATGCTTATCGATTTCTTGTGCATGAGTCTAATATACCAGATATTCACAAAAATACGATAATGGAGTCGAGGAATGCATCTTTTTTTGAATACATTTTTCCTTGTAAAACTAATTCGAATTCAAATGTGCACAAACGGGCACATGAGGCTATCATTGAAGATAGTTAGGACCAAGAACACATAACTGTTCTAGAGGATCAACAAGATGTTGAACTTGAACCAAGACGTAGCAAAAGAGCTAGAACGAAAAAATCCTTTGGTCCAGATTTTCTGATATTTTTGCTAGAAAATGATCCTCAAAGTTATAACGAAGTTGTAAGGTCAGCTGATGGTGCTTTGTGGAAAGACGCCATCAATAGTGAAATTGAATCCATATTACAAATCACACCTGGGAGTTACTGGACCTTCCTCCAGGGTGTAAACCTTTAGGGTCCAAGTGGATTTTCAAAAAGAAAATAAAGGCAGATGGATCAATTGACAAGTACAAAGCAAGACTTGTAATTAAAGGCTACAGACAATGAGAAGCTCTTGATTAATTTGACACTTACTCTCATGTAACGAGAATAAATTCCATACGGATGATACTAGCGATTGCAGCTTTGCGCAATCTTGAGGTACATCAGATGGATGTGAAAACAGCATTCTAAATGGAGATTTAGATGAAGAAATCTACATGGAACAACCTGAAGGCTTTATAGCTCCAGGAAGAAAGAAAACAAAGTTTGCAAGTTAGTAAAATCCTTGTATGGATTGAAACAAGCTCCGAAACAGTGGCATAAAATGTTTGACGACACCATGTTGGCAAATGGTTTCAAAATCAGTGAATGTGATAAATATATTTATGTCAGAGAGACAGAAGTTGGCTATGTCATATTATGTCTCTACGTTGATGACATATTGATTGTCAGGAGTGATGTTAAAATGGTGAAATCCACCAAGAATATGCTGAAATCTAAGTTCGACATGAAAGACATGGGTTTAGCAGATGTCATTATGGGAATAAAAATCTCAAGAAGTCCAGATAGACTTATTCTTGATCTGTCGCACTATGTCGATAAAATTCTTGGTAAATTCAACAATGATGATTCTGATGTGGCTGGAACTCCTTTAGATGTGAGTCTACATCTATGAAAGAATAGAGGAGAGGATATATCTCAATTAGAATACTCCAGAGTGATTGGGAGTCTGATGTATTTATCGAGTTGTATATGGCCTGATATAGCTTGTACAGTAAACAAGCTCAACAGATATACGAGTAATCCAAGGGTTGTTCACTGGAAAGCAATAGTAAGAATACTCGGGTACCTACGATTTACTCGTAATTATGGGCTGCACTATCATAGATATCCAGACGTAATCGAAGGATACAAGGATGCAAATTGGATATCTGATATGAAAGACTAAAAGTCTATCAATGGCTATGTGTTTACACTAGCAGGTGCAGCTGTATCATGAAAATCCTCTAAACAGACTGTGATAGCCAGATCTACAATGGAATCAGAATTCATTGCATTAGATAAGTGTGCTAAAGAAGCAGAATGGCTGCGAAATTTTCTAGAGGATATTCCAAGTTGGCCTAAGCCAGTGCCAGCAATTTGCATTCATTGCGATAGTCAATCTGCAATTGGAAGGGCACATGACAATATGTATAATGGTAAATCTAGACATATTCGTCGTAGACACAATACCGTTAGACAATTACCCTATAAGAGTTATTTCGATTGACTATGTGAAGTCAAAGGATAACATTGCAGATCCGCTAACCAAATGGTTAAACAGAGAGTTAGTTGTGAAATCATCGAGGGGGGAATGACTAAAGCCCATTAGAAATGTTTATTACGAAGGAAAACCCAACCTCGTTGACTGGAGATCCCAAGATCTAGGTTCAATGGGACAACTTACTCGTAAAATACATAATTGGTTCACTGTGGGGGGGGGGGGGGGGGTTACCCTCTAGTCCATTCCTATGGTGAAATGAAACAGTGATGCTCGTATGGAAAGAGGTTAAGCAAAGGCTTTTAATGATTCTTATGCGTCAGGAATCCGAGCAGAGTAATACGAGTTACTCTTAAATAAAAAATCACCTATGTGAGAGAGAAGTGGGGCCGCTTCAAAGGGAATTGTACGGGGATCAATTCTTAAAAAATCTTGCAGAATCAGGTAGATGTTCATGGCGAAAATGAACATAATAATGAGATCTCAGATGTGTTAGGTAAAATATCTGTGTGATATATGTTTTCATAACGGAAGTACAGTTCAATGACATCGTGTCCACTGTCAGCTAGTAAAGGAGATATATTGTCACAAGGGAAGGTTCAAAGGCCGAGGCCTACCTATCTTATGCGAGTGTTGAACCGTTGAAATCTTCAAGGTCAAAATAAAATGTTTCTATAAAATAAATTTTTTTGACGTATTTTCGCCAATTTCATTCATATGGGGGATTGTTGGAAAATGCACACTAGTAAGCACTTTGAGATACAATTTTAAGCATGGTCCACTTCGTGTTAGTGGTTGTTTTTGAGTGATTCGGATACTCTTCCGTGAGTAGTTCGGAATGGTATATTCATATGCTTAAAATGGTGCTTGGGTTAATGATAAATTGTTGCTCAAAATTCACCCATTGGTGTTGGAAAATAAAGAGAAATAAGTTTGTCCCACATGGGGAAGCTAATAAAGGAAAATTGTGTTTATATATGATTGCTCATATGTAGATGGGTAAGTGTTATAAGGATATAGGCTCTCTCTACGTGCGCGGACATGAGGGGTGCAAATCAAAATTCGAACAGGCCTGACTCGTGTACACCCGCGCGTCCTGCGTACACGAATACCAGACCAATTGTGCGGGCCCGGCCCAGCCACATTTTGCAAGCCTCTTTATTTTTCCCTTAGTTTTCTTCACTGTTTTGTCGAGAGAGTCATCCTAGCAAGGTTCCTAAAGGAAGATGCTCCTGTACCCAAAGAGGGTGAGAATGATATTCAAGTGATTAGTGCATTCGATGCTTGGAAACATTCTGAATTCCTATGTAGGAATTATGTGCTGAATGGGTTGGTTGATTCATTGTACAGTGTGTACGCCGGAATGAAAACAGCTAAGAGGCTTTGGGAATCCTTAGATCAAAAATATAAAACTGAGGACGCCGGTACTAAGAAATTTATCGTAGGCCGTTTCCTAGATTTTTAGATGGTTGACTCCAAAACTGTGTTAAGTCAAGTACAAGAATTGCAGATTATTCTAGCAGAAATTCATGCTGAGGGGATGGTTTTAAGTGAAACCTTCCAAGTAGCCTCGATAATTGAAAAACTACCACATGGTTGGAAAAATTTCAAGAATTATTTGAAGCATAAGCGAAAAGAAATGAACATTGAAGACTTGCTTCTTAAGCTTAGAATTGAGGAAGATAACAAAGTATCTGACAAGAGATGAATAACTCGTGAGGCCAAAGCAAATGTTGTTGAACATGGCCATAAGAATAAGAACCTCAAGAGCAAAGGGTCAAAGATGGGCCCTAAAGGAGGAATTTCCAAGAAATCCAAATTTCAAGGAAGATGCTTCAACTGTGACAAAATGGGTCACAAGTCTTATGAGTACAGACTGCCGAAGAAGAAAAAGAACCAAGAGGCTAATGTGATGGAAAACATGACTCAAGATGTTTCAGACATTAACCTTTCTGTTGTGGTTTCTGAGGTGAATCTGGTGGGTTCTAACCCAAGAGAGTGGTGGATTGACACTGGTGTCCACTCGACATGTGTGCTTAGACAAGAGTATGTTCTCTTCATTTGAGCCTGCTGGTAATGGGGAAAAATATACATGGGAAATTCAGCAACATCTGAGATTGAAGGTCAAGGTAAGGTGATTCTGAAGATGACCTCTGGGAAAGAGTTGACTTTAAACAACGTTCTGTATGTACCAGAAATACGGAAGAATCTTGTGTCTGGATCACTTCTGAACAAGCATGGATTCCGTATGGTGTTCGAGTCTAATAAAGTAGTTTTGACAAAATGGCATGTATGTGGGAAAATGGTATGTAACTGATGGGCTCTTTAAGTTCAATGAAATGGTTGTTAAACCCAAGAATATCAATAAAGCTAGTTCTTCTGCTTATATTGTTGAGTACTCTAATCTATGGCATGGTAGATTAAGACATGTTAATTTTAATTCATTGCGGAAATTAATTAATATGAATCACATTCCCATTTTTAAAATTAATAACATACATAAGTATGAAAGTTGTGTTGAGGCAAAACTAACTAGATCATCATTTCATAGTATTGAAAGAAACTCTGAACCACTTGATCTAATTCATACCGATGTATGTGATTTTAATTCAATACAAACAAGAGGCGGTAATAAATATTTTATTACCTTTATTGATGATTGCACAAGATTTTGCTATGTGTATTTGATGAAAAGCAAGGACGAAGCTATAGAGAAATTTGTTCTCTATAAGAATGAAGTTGAGAACCAACTAAATAAAAGAATTAAGGAGTTAAGAAGTGATCGTGATGGTGAGTATATTTTTCCTTTTGAATCACTTTGTGAGCAAAATAATCATACATCAAACCACAGCTCCTTATTCACCTCAACCAATGGGATTGCAGAACGGAAGAATCGTACCTTGAAAGAAATGATGAATGCTATGTTAATCAGCTCTGGATTACCGCAGAATATGTGGGGAGAAGCTGTTTTATCTGCTAATTACCTTTTAAATAAGGTACCACAGAAAGAAGCATGGAAAACTCCTTATGAAATGTGGAAATGAAGAGTACCTTCCTATAAATTTCTACGAGTGTGGAGGTGTCTTGCCAAAGTAATCATTCCTCCACCTAAGAATGTGAAGATATGACCAGAAACTGTTGGCTATATTTTCATAGGATATGCACATAACAGTAATGCTTATCGATTTCTTGTGCATGAGTCTAATATACCAGATATTCACAAAAATACGATAATAGTCGAGGAATGCATCTTTTTTCGAATACATTTTTCCTTGTAAAACTAATTCAAATTCAAATGTGCACAAACGGGCACATGAGGCTATCATTGAAGATAGTTAGGACCAAGAACACATAACTGTTCCAGAGGATCAACAATGTTGAACTTGAACCAAGACGTAGCAAAAGAGCTAGAACGAAAAAATCATTTGGTCCAAATTTTCTGATATTTTTGCTAGAAAATGATCCTCAAAGTTATAACGAAGTTGTAAGGTCAGCTGATGGTGCTTTGTGGAAAGATTCCATCAATAGTGAAATTGAATCCATATTACAAAATCACACCTGGGAGTTAGTGGACCTTCCTCCAGGGTGTAAACCTTTAGGGTCCAAGTGGATTTTCAAAAAGAAAATGAAGGCAGATGGATCAATTGACAAGTATAAAGCAAGACTTGTAATTAAAGGCTACAGACAATGAGAATGTCTTGATTAATTTGACACTTACTCTCATGTAACGTGAATAAATTCCATAAGGATGATACTAGCGATTGCAGCTTTGCGCAATCTTGAGGTACATCAGATGGATGTGAAAACAGCATTTCTAAATGGAGATTTAGATGAAGAAATCTACATGGAACAACCTGAAGGCTTTATAGCTCCAGGACAAGAAAAAAAAGTTTGCAAGTTAGTAAAATCCTTGTATGGATTGAAACAAGCTCCGAAACAGTGGCATAAAAAGTTTGACGACACCATGTTGGCAAATGGTTTCAAAATCAGTGAATGTGATAAATATATTTATGTCAGAGAGACAGAAGTTGGCTATGTCATATTATGTCTCTACGTTGATGACATATTGATTGTCAGGAGTGATGTTAAAATGGTGAAATCCACCAAGAATATACTGAAATCTAAGTTCGTCATGAAAGACATGGGTTTAGCAGATGTCATTATGGGAATAAAAATCTCAAGAAGTCCAGATAGACTTATTCTTGATCTGTCGCACTATGTCGATAAAATTCTTGGTAAATTCAACAATGATGATTCTGATGTGGCTAGAACTCCTTTAGATGTGAGTCTACATCTATGAAAGAATAGAGGAGAGGATATATCTCAATTAGAATACTCCAGAGTGATTGGGAGTCTGATGTATTTATCGAGTTGTACATGGCCTGATATAGCTTGTACAATAAACAAGCTCAACAGATATATACGAGTAATCCAAGGGTTGTTCACTGGAAAGCAATAGTAAGAATACTCGGGTACCTACGATTTACTCGTAATTATGGGCTGCACTATCATAGATATCCAGACGTAATCGAAAGATACAGTGATGCAAATTGGATATCTGATATGAAAGACTAAAAGTCTATCAGTGGCTATGTGTTTACACTAGCAGGTGCAGCTGTATCATGAAAATCCTCTAAACAGACTGTGATAGCCAGATCTACAATGGAATCAGAATTCATTGCATTAGATAAGTGTGCTAAAGAAGCAGAATGGCTGCGGAATTTTCTAGAGGATATTCCAAGTTGGCCTAAGCCAGTGCCAGCAATTTGCATTCATTGCGATAGTCAATCTGCAATTGGAAGGGCACATGACAATATGTATAATGGTAAGTCTAGACATATTCGTCGTAGACACAATACCGTTAGATAATTAACCTATATTGGAGTTATTTCGATTGACTATGTGAAGTCAAAGGATAACATTGCGGATCCGCTAACCAAATGGTTAAACATAGAGTTAGTTGTGAAATCATCGAGGGGAATGAGACTAAAGCCCATTAGATAAATGTTTATTACGAAGGAAAACCCAACCTCGTTGACTGGAGATCCCAAGATCTAGGTTCAATGGGACAACCTACTCGTAAAAGACATAATTGGTTCACTGTGGGGGGGGGGGGGGGGGTTACCCTCTAGTCCATTCCTATGGTGAAATGAAACAGTGATGCTCGTATGGAAAGAGGTTAAGCAAAGGCTTTTAATGATTCTTATGCGTCAGGAATCCGAGCAGAGTAATACGAGTTACTCTTCGAATACATTTCTGGTATATCTGAGTCTAATATACCAGATATTCACAAAAATACGATAATAGAGTCGAGGAATGCATCTTTTTTCGAATACATTTTTCCTTGTAAAACTAATTCAAATTCAAATGTGCACAAACGGGCACATGAGGCTATCATTGAAGATAGTTAGGACCAAGAACACATAACTGTTCCAGAGGATCAACAAGATGTTGAACTTGAACCAAGACGTAGCAAAAGAGCTAGAACGAAAAAATCATTTGGTCCAAATTTTCTGATATTTTTGCTAGAAAATGATCCTCAAAGTTATAACGAAGTTGTAAGGTCAGCTGATGGTGCTTTGTGGAAAGATTCCATCAATAGTGAAATTGAATCCATATTACAAAATCACACCTGGGAGTTAGTGGACCTTCCTCCAGGGTGTAAACCTTTAGGGTCCAAGTGGATTTTCAAAAAGAAAATGAAGGCAGATGGATCAATTGACAAGTATAAAGCAAGACTTGTAATTAAAGGCTACAGACAATGAGAATGTCTTGATTAATTTGACACTTACTCTCATGTAACGTGAATAAATTCCATAAGGATGATACTAGCGATTGCAGCTTTGCGCAATCTTGAGGTACATCAGATGGATGTGAAAACAGCATTTCTAAATGGAGATTTAGATGAAGAAATCTACATGGAACAACCTGAAGGCTTTATAGCTCCAGGACAAGAAAAAAAAGTCTGCAAGTTAGTAAAATCCTTGTATGGATTGAAACAAGCTCCGAAACAGTGGCATAAAAAGTTTGACGACACCATGTTGGTAAATGGTTTCAAAATCAGTGAATGTGATAAATATATTTATGTCAGAGAGACAAAAGTTGGCTATGTCATTTTATGTCTCTACGTTGATGACATATTGATTGTCAGGAGTGATGTTAAAATGGTGAAATCCACCAAAGATATGGTGAAATCTAAGTTCGACATGAAAGACATGGGTCTAGCAGATGTCATTATGGGAATAAAAATCTCAAGAAGTCCCGATGGACTTATTCTTGTTCAGTCGCACTATGTCAATAAAATTCTTGGTAAATTCAACAATGATGATTCTGATGTGGCTAGAACTCCTTTAGATGTGAGTCTACATCTATCAAAGAATAGAGGAGAGGGTATATCTCAAGTAGAATACTCCAAAGTGATCAGGAGTCTGATGTATTTATCGAGTTGTAAAAGGCCTTATATAGCTTGTACAGTAAACAAGCTCAACAGATATACGAGTAATCCAAGGGTTGTTCACTGGAAAGCAATAGTAAGAATACTCGGGTACCTATGATTTACTCGTAATTATGGGCTGCACCATCATAGATATCCAGACGTAATCGAAGGATACAGTGATGCAAACTGGATATCTGATATGAAAGACTCAAAGTCTACCAGTGGCTATGTGTTTACACTAGCAGGTGCAGCTGTATCATGAAAATCCTCTAAACAGACTGTGATAGCCAGATCTACAATGGAATCAGAATTCATTGCATTAGATAAGTGTGCTAAAGAAGTAGAATGGCTGTGAAATTTTCTAGAGGATATTCCAAGTTGGCCTAAGCCAGTGCCAGCAATTTGCATTCATTACGATAGTCAATCTGCAATTGGAAGGGCACATAACAAAATTTATAATGGTAAGTCTAGACATATTCGTCGTAGACACAATACCGTTAGACAATTACTCTATAATGGAGTTATTTCGATTGACTATGTGAAGTCAAAGGATAACATTGCGGATCCGCTAACCAAAGGGTTAAACAGAGAGTTAGTTGTGAAATCATCGAGGGGAATGGGACTAAAGCCCATTAGATAAATGTTTATTACGAAGGAAAACCCAACCTCGTTGACTGGAGATCCCAAGATCTAGGTTCAATGGGACAACCTACTCGTAAAAGACATAATTGGTTCACTGTGGGGGGGGGGGGTTACCCTCTAGTCCATTCCTATGGTGAAATAAAACAGTGATGCTCGTATGGAAAGAGGTTAAGCAAAGGCTTTTAATGATTCTTATGCGTCAGGAATCCGAGCAGAGTAATACGAGCTACTCTTAAATAAAAAATCACCTATGTGAGAGAGAAGTGGGGTCGCTTCAAAGGGCATTGTACGGGGATCAATTCTTAAAAACTCTTGCAGAATCAGGTAGATGTTCATGGCCAAAATGAACATAATAATGAGAACTCAGATGTGTTAGGTAAAATATCTGTGTGATATATGTTTTCATTTACATGAACGGCAGTACAGTTCAATGACATCGTGTCCACTGTCAGCTAGTAAAGGAGATATATTTTCACAAGGGAAGGTTCAAAGGCTGAGGCCTACCTATCTTATGCAGGTGTTGAACCGTTGAACTCTTCAAGGTCAAAATAAAATGTTTCTATAAAATAATTTTATTTGACGTATTTTCGCCAATTTCATTCATATGGGGGATTGTTGGAAAATGCTCACTAGTAAGCACTTTGAGATAAAATTTTAAGCATGGTCCACTTCGTGTTAGTGGTTGTTTTTGAGTGATTCGGATACTCCTCCGTGAGTAGTTCGGAATGATATATTCATATGCTTAAAATGGTGCTTGGGTGAATGAGAAATTGTTGCTCAAAATTCACCCATTGGTGTTGGAAAATAAAGAGAAATAAGTTTGTCCCACATGGGGAAGCTAATAAAGGAAAATTGTGTTTATATATGATTGCTCATATGTAGATGGGTAAGTGTTATAAGGATAGAGGCTCTCTCTACGTGCGCGTGCATGGGGGTGCAAATCAAAATCCGAACAGGCCTGACTCGTGTACACCCGCGCGTCCTGCGTACACGAATACCAGACCAAATTGTGCGGGCCCGGCCCAGCCACCTTTTGCAAGCCTCTTTATTTTTTCCAAGTTCTTTTGAAGTTCCATAACAGTTAAATTAATTCTATTAATTAACTGGGTGGTTACATCATATGAAAAGCCTTCCACTAACTCAATTTAATTGGCATGTTAATTTCTTTTAAAAGTTGTAGTGTTTTTCGTTTTTGATAAGAGATATAAAAAAAATATACAGAACGATTTTCCCTTAGTTTTCTTTATTGTTTTGTTGAGAGAGTTCGAACACTTCGTGGTTCGTTGAAGACGATTTTGATGGTGCCCTTGTTTATTTCCGTTGCATCCTGGGAAACAAACGTCTCGCGGTGTGACTGCACCATTCGGTAGGGGACGAATTTGTTTTAAGGAGATTGTTGTCGTATCAACAAGCCTCGGAATTCTCTCTGTTTGGTGCCGCTGACTATTCTTGTTGCTGGTTCGATACTGCACTGCCTTCGTTACTAAACTGTTCCTGTCGCTGGTTCGTTGCTGCACCGCCGTCACTAATACTAGTTCGCTGTCTGCAGTTGTCCTAGGACTGTGTTATTTTCATTACTCTTGTTGTGTTGTTACCTCTATTTATTGTAGCAATCGTGTTGTGTTTTACTGTTTGTTCATAGTCCTTTGTAAGAACACAATAACCAAATATCTGTAATACTAACGAATTTGCTTATTTATTTAAAGTGATCTTCAAACAGTTTTTGGTCCTTCACATGCCTGCACAACGCATTAGAAGGTGTGTCTGATCTGGTATTATTTCAATTTAACCATAATTGTGTATGTAATTTTGCATGCAGTCACTGTGAATTCTTAGGGGTACTCGCAATGTTTGATCTGGTGGTAGGGGAAAAGCTTCAAAATCTTGTTGTACATGATGTGTGATAATTCTTTTAGGTTATTTAGTAATAGCTGAATATCCAAATTTTGGTTGGCTTATCACATAATTTGCTGCACTCTTCCCAATTTTGGATCATGCCTAGTTAGAAATCGAGAATGATTTCAGTGACTTGTGAATTTTTTTTTTAATTTTGAGGTTTTTCCTTTTTATGTATATTGTTCTGGAAGGTTTAGGGCGATGGCAAGTATTAATTTTCTTTTCACTTATTCATGGGTTCGAATTTTAAAAACAATCTATTTAAAAAATAGGAGTTATATTATCTACCTTAGAACCTTCCCCAGACCTGGGAGTCCTGTGCATTGAATTTTATTAAGAGGATTCAATATGTAATATGTAAAAAGTTGTTTCTGCGATTCGATTATGTGATTTCCAGGTACGATGAAACTTTATTGTTATACTAAGATTCATCCTCTTTCAATAGAGAATTGCATTTAAAAAATTTGTCTGTAATCTTCGGAGGCATTAGAATTTAGAAACATCTCTTCATTTTCTTTCAACAATTAAGTCACAAGTAATGCAAATAATTCAAATTCTCTCTCTATCCAAGTAGTACCGAGCCTGGAAATTGAGTGAACCAAAAGATATTGTTTTGATTTCCAAGAATACAATTCGAAAAAAAAGCAATGATATGGAGAATAATTGGAGATAAAATCATTATCAAAATGATATTATTTTCATTTTTTTCCTATCAAATCTCATTGTATCCGTTTTATTCTGATTCAGTCTCCATAGCATTTTTCTTTTTAAAAAAATGATTAAAATTTATTGGATAGCAAAGAAAATACGAAGGGAAGTTAAATTAAGGCTCCGAGAATCATTGCCAGCTTGTTAGTGCTCTTGCTGTCTCCAATATTGGCAGTAAAACTTGGTATCTGAAATACTCCTGCTGGAGGTGCTTCATTTTCAGTCTGTGGTGTTGATGAGGGTGTTGGTGGTGCCTCCTTTTGAGAAGGGAATTAATGGAGTGGTTGGTGGTGCTTCAATTTTAGTTTTAGAATTGATTACATTGATTTCTTTTTGAGACACATATCCCTTTTTATTATGTTTAGAAATGATCACAAATGTTGTTGGAAATGGTGATCGAGCACCATTCATTTTTTGTATGAATATTTGATATTTATGCAATATAATATTTATTTTATCATGATTATTTATTTTTATATATGGTAAAACTCTTACTTTATTTTATATATTGTAAATCTAAGAGTTATATTACTCTAAGAGTTAGAGAACCTTATATGAAATTAGTAAAGACCTGAGAGTTACAACATATGATGATATAGTTGCAAGAGTTGCAAATGGTGTTGAGAAATATCACGCATTCTCTCGAATATAAATTATTCATAGTCTAGATATATTGACATGAGTCGGTCATTATATTGATAAGACTAGTGCATTGTCTATATATGTAATGGACATATGGTTTGTCTCAACAGACTGTGAGCTTAGCGGAAGTTCGTATAGAAATGCAGATATTCATTAGTTGAATGAATATTGAATTAACTCATAAAAGATGACTAATAGATATTCCATAAAACTGTCAATAGTTATCTTTTCGAGTTGAGTAGTTATTGTGGTCCTTTGACTTGAGACACCACGGTGGTCTTGTGAGTGATCCTTTGTGCCTGATACCATGCATGTCAGAGACCTTTCATGGTCTGGCCTCTGGATGACTGTTAGGTATAGACCGATGCTCACGAAGATCGGTGTGTGTTAAGATGAGGATTCGTCAGTCCATATGGTTGGATTTTATTTCCAGAAATTTCAGAATATATTCCGGAAATCTTTTGGCCGAAAGTTCGTTGAAGAAATTGTTTCTTTAACATTATAAATATATTCAAAAGGAGTTTTGCTATTTATTTATTAATGGAATATAAAGATGAAAAATTTCATATATTGAGTAGATAAGGTTTTGACAGTATAACTATAACCTTACTCAATTGAAAACAGAAATGACGAAGGGATTATACATTAGCGTTTTAACCTCGACTTGTATGGTTCGACGTGTCGTGTTTGTTAGTCATGAGTTCTAGGTGGACAGGCCTTCATGAAATATGTATATAAGTATATGAGATATATATGTATATATATAAATAACAACCGAACGTGAGCCTAGAGAGTTCCATTATATTGAGTTTACTCGTTGAGCACTAGGGCGACCTTTCGTCAAATGTTGACAAAGTAATTTTGGGGTTTTTATGATTAAATTGTTTAATCCGATAATTCATGAGATGAATTGAATTAATTAATTTTATATCAAGAGTTGATATAATTTTTTTATTGTATAATAATTGTAAATTTGATTTACATTAAATTAGTAATTATTTTGTTAAATTAATTTAATTGTTAAATTAATATATAAAATTAGTTACTTGGTTTATACAAATAAAGGTTTTAATTAATTAAAGTAACTTTAGTTAATGTAATTGAATGTTTTTAGTTAAAGTAACTAAAATCTTTTAATTGCAATTTAGTTACATTGGTTGGTGAGATAATTTAACTATGGTTGAGTTGTTTTTTTTGAAACAAGTGGTGTAGATAAAGAGATTCCTTAAACCATGGTTATATTATATGGCTTGGGTTTAGTTTTTTCTTTTATTTTATTATTAAAATCAAAGGAATAAAAAGAAAATAAAATGCTTTTCTCTTTTCACTCAATTACTGCAGTTGACCAACAAAAAGTAATATAAAAGAAAATGAGAACAACAAAGTCTAAGGGCTTTTGCTTTTTCTTCTCTCTCTCTGCCGAAAAGAAAGAAATTTTCATTTTCCTTGCTTTTGCTCTCTGCTTGCTGAAAGAACAAGAGAAAAGAATTAATTTTGTTTTTCAAAATCAAGCCTATATCTCACCAAAGGTCACCCAAATAAATTATCATAGCATAGAATTAATCCTTAAGAGTTAGGGATTGATTATTGTTCTTGAAGTTTTCTTTTCCTAGGGTTTTAAGAGTTAAAATTTGGGGAAAAATTTGTTGCTACTCTTAAGTGATCAAACCACCTTTTGATCACCAAGATTTGTTCTTGGAGGAGCTCAATTTGGTGGAGATAGAAGGAAGCTCAATTTGATGGAGGAAGAATGGATTTGAAAGGACTCAAAGCTTGGAGAAATTGGAAAAGCTTGGAGGCAAAAGTTCCAATCAATTGGCAAAGCTTGTGGTAAATTTAATTGTAAATTTATTATTCAAATTCTTGATGATTGTAGTTGAGAAAAATTGTTGTGGATTTGTTGGATTAATTGGAAGTATGTAAGTGAGGAATTATGAGCATTGAAGTGTATGATATTGATATATAGTTGATATAGAAATTTTTGTATGCTTAGAGTAATTTTCAAGAGTTGGAAATTATGTAATATGCTTGAAATAATTTTGTAAGTGTTGGAAAATTATTTTGTTAGCTTGGATTAATTTTTCCAAGAGTTGGAAAATTAATTTATTGCTTGGAATAATTTATCAAGAGTTGATAAATGTTTTTAAGTGCATTGAAAATTTTAATTATGCTTATAGTAATTTTTGATGCATGGAAAATTGTTTTTAATGCATTGAAAAATTTTAAGTTGGTAGAAATTTTCTTTGCCATTAATTTAGGCTTAATGCCGAAAATTAAAAAAAAAAAAAATTATTTTACTCGCTCGTGATTTGATCTCGGGCGGGTTTCCGCTGCGCTCGGTTTTGTCCGTTCCTCACACAACAAGTGGTATCAGAGCGATACGTGCTTCTAATTGTTCATCTTCCTTACAATTTTTCTCAATGTTATAAAATGCTCATGCATACATTTAATTATGAATTACATGTTTTAGGCATTTTTGGACATGCATACATTTTATATATTTGTATGCATTTGACTTTGGAAAAATCTCTACGCTAGATCATTAATTGTTATTATTTTAGTTGAAAATATGACATGGTCCGGCTTGTCTATACGGTGTTAGTGAAACCATTGTAATTATTCTCAATATTGCTAAAGCGTGAGAGATTGGTTATAATGTTTTGTACTATTCCGGTTAAGCATGAGATGAGTCGAATTTAAGAGAAAGTATTATCCAATATTGCTAAAGCGTGAGGTTAATATTAGTATCTTACTTTCGGCAATAGACAAGTTGTTCTAAAAAATTGAACTATCCAATATTGCTAAAGCGTGAGGATGAGATTCGATTTAGGACTGAATGTAAGAGTTGCATGAGATGTAATTGACAATAATTGTCTACCTTCTCGAATTTACAATGGTCAATATTGCTAAAGCGTGAGACTTGCGTAAATGTCAAGAAGGATCTACTTTGCATTGTGAAATTTAAGAGTTAAATTTCCGTATTCTTGTTTGTAGAGATTATAATAAATATGTAAAACAATGCGAAGGCACTTTATAGAAAAAGTAAATCCATATTCTATTTAGTGTTTTATCAAGATATTTAAATGTTAATTTCTGCTTTATTTTATCCTTGTGTAGATAGAATGTCTGTGGCGAACTCGCTTTCGCGTATATTTGATACGCATAAGCTCCAGGGTGCTGTTAATTATAAAGTTTGGCTTATGAATCTCTGTATTCTTTGCCAAGCGGAGCAACTTGAATATGTTCTAGATCGTCCAATGCCCGTGAGGGTTTCAGATGATGCTTTAGATGAAGAACGTGAGACGTTCATCAAATGGAAGGATGCTGATCGGAAAGTCCGGTCATACATCTTGGGATCTATGGTGCCGGAACTACAGAGGAAGTATATGCCGATGCCTGATTCCGGATCCATTTTGATGCATATGAAGGAACTATTCTGTGATCGACCACAGGTAGAGATGCATAGGGTGGCTGTCTAGCTTTTTCATACTTTCCTCCTGGAGGGAAAACCTGTTAGCCCACATGTGATGAAGCTAATAGACTGTATCGAAGAGCTTGAAAGGATGGATATTCCTATCGATAACCGCCTCGGGAATAGTTTGATTCTCGCATCTCTTCCTAAGTCTTTCAATGACCTTATCGTTAACTTTAACATGCATAATGCTTCCCCACCTATTCTGAGTTGCACAATATGTTGCTGACGGCTCAAGAAGACATGAATAAGAATAGTTCTGCTTTCATGGTCACTGGTGGTTCTTCTTCTTCTGGACCTTCTCAGGCTTCTCAAAAGCCGGCTGGGAAGAAATAGAAAAAGAAGAAGAAAGTTAAAGGTAAAGGTCCAAAGGTTGCTGCTTCAGCAGGGGGTTTCTAAGCCAAAGGTGAAGACAGATGCTGCAAAAGGAAAATGTTTCCACTGCGACATGCTTGGACACTGGAAACGCCACTGTCCAAAATATTTAGCTTCTTTGAAAATAGAGCCCTCAAGTATTTTTAGTGCATTGAAAATTTTAATTATGCTTATAGTAATTTTTGATGCATGGAAAATTGTTTTTAATGCATGGAAAAATTTTAAGTTGGTAGAAATTTTCTTTGCTATTAATTTAGGCTTAATGCCGAAAATTAAAAAAAAAAAAAAATTTATTTTACTCGCTCGCGATTTGATCTCGGGCGGGTTTCCGCTGCGCTCGGTTTTGTCCGTTCCTCACACAACAAATGTATTTAAATTTGGTGCGGACCAAAGCGTATATTGTTATTAAAACACATATGACAGGAGATTATGAAAATCATAGACATTTCAACTCAACATTGGATCCAAACTCGTCATGTAGACCCCAAAAGGAGATGTGGATCTTAAAAAGATTTTGAAGATAATAGAGTCCCTTTCACCATTTTGCTAATCAGCAAGTGTTGCTGTGGTTTTCCTACTTACACTACTTTGAACTTCTTATTGCACGACAGCGTGGTGGGGTATGGTTCCATTGAATCTATTATTTGCCAAATTCCTGCAAAGATAAAAGGAATAATTCTCACGTTCATTTTTTCAGAAATCCTAGAGCTTGTTGGGTGTCATATCCAGGAGGAAAAAAAGCTTACAATAATGTTAAATTTGGCAAAGTTCCAAAGAAATTTGGAATGCTTCCACTTAAGCTGTTGTCTCTCAGACCACTGTCATTAACAAATTTTTTTTCCAGATTATATATATACTTTACTAACACGAAATCTAAATGTTAAAAGAAAGAAAATGAATATAGCACCGACTGAAAAGAAAATGAGAGAAACACAATTAATATATGGTTTGAATATGTACAACGATCCATGTGGTTGCCCTTCGAATGGGCAACAAGCTTTTGCTTAATTTGATTTATACTCTATTAGCACTAGCTAAGACTTTCTCATATTAAACATTTGACATGAAAGGGCATTATACTCACATTGTTTGAAGGGCATCCATGGAACTGAAATCCAGAAGAGAACCAGAGAGACCATACCTACTGAGGTTTCTGTTCGGAAAGAAATTATAAATTTGTAAATATAAAATGAATTTTATTAAGCATAATTAGGAAGAAAAAAAACTTATCATCAATTTGAAGAATTTGTATTATATAAACTTACAGGCTTGTTACTCTAGGGATCGGATCCGAGCTACATTGAACCCAGTCCCATGTAAATGGAGATGGAAGACAAGGGTCACCACTCCATTCCTGTAGCAGCTTCAATCCACTTTGCAAAACAGCTTAACCTTCCACTGAATCACCAGAAAAAGTCATAGTGAGTATTTAAAACTCCCGCTAATATAACTGTTCATAGGATTGGAATCCATGAGTAAACGGATAACTTTATCTTTTTTCCGCTAAAAGAGATTATTTTCAAGAGCTGAGTATATAACCAGGTGGATAGTAAATTATATGTTACTATTAAAACATTATAGACAGATAATTATACATAAAAAAAAAAAAAAAGATTTAATGAGTAATTATGAAAAATATGATATATATATATATATATATATATAATATATATATATATATATTTTTAACTGGGGTTTTGAAGGGGGCCTTGATCCTCCCCCAAAAAAAAAAAACACTCACCATCTTTGAGGTTAGTTCCATTGGTTAATGGGTTGCTAACAGTATAAATTTCCATGGCATTGAGGAGAGGAGGAAGTGTAGAATCAGAAGTAGCTTGTAAAGAGAAAGAATTGCGATTCTGTTTGTTATGTAGACTTGAGAAGCACTTCCAAAAGGTGGGATAATGGGGTCTGAATTAATAGGCTTGTTATCAATGCAAAGTTGAAATGATATTTTCTGATTAGGGCTCAGCAGAAGCACTTCTGAGAAGTAGGTAGCAATGTAAATAGGAGTTGGCTTTGCTGGAAGATCTGTATATAAAATTATTATTTGACAAGTGCTTGTGGAGACCACAGCATTTTTTAACACAGCTGTTGGAGGATTATTGCTTGTGCTAGTAATATTAATGCTTAATGCGTAGCTTGCAACTTCACTTAATCCAAATCCATAACCTCCATTCCATGTTCGATCATAAGCATCTTCAGGATACCTAATATACATATGATTTGCAATTTTAATTTTACTTAATATACCTAATATACATGTGATTTTACTTTTGTAATCTTAATTGTTTAACACTTATCTTTAGTAATTAAATATTAAATTTTTAGTTTAACCCTTAAAAATTTACTTCTATAATATTTGGATTTCTATTTTCTAACTCCTCCTTAAATGAGAGAAATTTAGGTATGTCTGGGACATCGACTGAGTAAATTGAGATGATGTGTCGGACCAATCATGTCCTATCATTTGATAAAATAGGTGAAGTTTCATAATAATTTTTTAAGAATCTAAAATTTTTTAAAAATCTAAAAATTTTGGGACCCATTGAACCCATTAGACCTAGATGAACCCACCTACTCTGCCATTTGGTGGCATTATTAGCATAGGCACCACCTTAAACATACCTAAGTTTCTTTCTTTGATTAAACGCTTTTATAAAGAAGGATAATATAGTTTTTCAATTTAAACAATTATAATGAAAAAAATAAATAAAGTTACCTAATAAGGGTTTGATTTGCACCCAAAGCCAGACCCGGCCGGCGGTTCGGTTCGGTTCCGAATCGTCCGGTTCCGGTTCCACATTGTGTGGAACCGGAACCGAACGATTCGGTTCCGGTTCCGGTTCCGGTTCCATCCGGTTTTTTTTTTTTGTTGATTGAAAATAAAAATTGAGATTGATAAATCAATAAAATTTAAAATTATGAATTTAAATTTATTACATTACATAATTACATTAAATTACAAATAAAATTCTTATCTAAAAAAAAAAATTATAATATAAATTCAAACCGGTTCCAACCGGAACCTTACCGTTGGAACCGCTGGAACCGAACTATTCCAGCGGTTCCAACCGGTTCGGCTAGGGTAGGAACCCTAACCGAACCGGTTGGAACCGGAACCGTCCGGTTCCAACCGTTCGATTCCGGTTCCGAACCGGAACCTTAGCCAGTTCTACCCAAAGCAGCCCTCTGAATCAAATGCAAAGAAAGATTTGAAGCAACTTGGATATACATATTAAACCCTAAGCACCTAACTTCAATAGCTGACACAAAAGGTAGCTGGCCTGGCTTCGTTTGAGCAACACAAATGCTTGTAAAATTTCTCTTCATCACCACATAAATGGCTTCACGTGAAATCACGTCATAGCTTTTAATGTAAAATTTCTCTTCATCACCATCAAATTGAAGATCAAAAACTGGAGGAGAATTTTTGCCGTCGTAATTTCCATAATAGAAGCGTGCCCTTACAAGGATTCTTTCACCTTCATCAAATTTAATGGAGCAGCAGTTCTTCTTTCTTGTTGAGAATGATGGAAATTTAGCATGCAATATACGGCGGAAAATTAAAATTTTTCAATTTTAAACATAAATTTTCAATCCAATATCATAATTAATTTTCATGTTTCGTGATAATATTTTTTTATAAAACATAAATAAAAACATACCTTAAACCTTTAAGTAATCCTCGTACCGTTCCCATAAATTCTTCAGAGCCATCAACACGTTTGGCCTCCAACGGTATCCACACAAAGCAGAGAGTTAAGGATTTTGGATTTCTCAAATCCAATATTATGTAAGTGTCTTTTCTTTGGTGCTAGCTTAAGAAAAGAGACTCGTTTTTGAGTTTATGGAATACTGAGAATATAAAGAATTTTGTTTAAAGAAAAATCAAAATTTTCCTTTCAAATTGCTTTGTTTCTCATGTGAATAGCCTTTTTAATTTTTCTTCAAATTTTTGGTTATTTCAAAGTTAATGGCAAAAGGGTTAATTTATAGGCTTTTGATTTGAGTTGTTTTAATTCCAATCAAATTAGAATTAATCGGATAAGATTCAATCCTATTAAAATAAGAATTGTAATCCATCCTAAATAAACAACAATTATCATATTTTATTTAATTAAATTAATTAAATAAAATTTATCAATTCTAATCAAATTAGAATACTATAAATTTGAAATTATAATTTAATACAAACACTTTGCTAAATTATATTCCAGCCCTTATACTTTTAGAAATTACAAAATGACCCCCGCCCTTTTAGAAATTACGAAACAGCCTATAATTTTCAGATTTGCACTTTGGTCCTAAAATTTCCAGAATTCCATTTTTATCTGTAATTTCTAAAATTACGAATTTACCCAAAAGATTAAGAACTTAACATTTAAGTCCTAAAATTTAAATCTACATAATTTATCATTAACTCCTCAATACTTTTGAAGCGTGTGACCCATTAGGTTCTTTCTTATGTTGACAATGGAGATAGTTATAGACTTCATAAGTCTCGATAAATTAATCTAATTAATTTATCCTCAATTAACTCCTTAATTAAGAAACTAATTTCCATAGATCAAGAGCGGCATCTAGTAATGCATCATAACCCCCAATTAAGAAAGAATGCTAACTTTAGTGAAACCTATTCCGTATACGATTACTGTATAATTCAATCCTTTCACCTCATACATATCCCGCCAATGATTCTAGAGTATGAAAAATGTCTACTCTATTAAATCATGGCTATTAGAACATTGACTTAAACTGATGATATATATATAGAGTTTATGAAACTCCTTTCAGAACTCGCCATGGCCATGGACTTATATTATCACTTATGTCAAATCGCGCCTTTTGGGATATCGACTCTATGTTATCCAGAGGGCGAATCCTTTATTGATCACTCATTATCTTTGTACGCTTTTCATATTGCCCAATCATTACCCTATGCGCAATCTCGCTATGGATTACGGAGGTGTAATGTCAAAGCATATATAATCCACATACAAGATACCGTGGAGATCTCAATTCTAAGGATCATTTATACTATCGTTACAAAGAGAAATTCCATAGACATGTGGATAACACTCCATATGGGTTCTCAAGCAGGTCAGTTCGATATACTTGTTCTCCAACAAGCATCCATATGTTAGACTAAGTGAACACCTTCACTAGTAGCTTATGAGATCAGCTACCTTCCTTCGATAAGGAAGCAGACATAACATATGCCGATCTAAACTGGATCTATCAATGTCCTGCGTTGATAATCCTATGATCGGAAATATTTAAGAATGACTGGATCTCATAAATTAAACTAATTTAATTTCTTTATTCGTCATTCTAAGGACTTTATTTTGCAATTAGTCAAAATTACTTATGGACAATACTTAAAAATAAACTGCCAAATTTTATTAATCAATGCAATAATATAAAATTACATATTTATCCCTATTGGATTTAGGGCATATAACCAATAATCTCTCACTTGCACTAGAGCCAATCTCTATGACATTTTACACCAAATAATTCAGCGTGCCTATCATGCTTCTGTTAGGTTAGTGCTTTAGTAAGAGAATCTGCTAAGATCTCTTCAGTAGGAATCCTCTCTATTCGTCATTAAATGTTTTAATTATTTTTGGGTGGGTTTTGGTGGGCTAAATGGGCTTGGGCGTGAGGCTAGCAACAAAACCAAAAGTACCGACACCGTTCGAACGCCGATTCGAGCGTTTTCATGAACGCAGCACGAGACTCATCATCGGGACTTATATGTAAAATACAGTGCCTACAGTTATCCCCACTTTGATGGGACTTGTGCAGTGTGTGACAATGACAATCCTATCAAAGTTGTGCAATGCATTTTTACTTACCTGGCTCGCCAACTGCCACATGACTTGTCTGCTGCTTCGAGCTGAGTTGATGATGCAGTGGACCTTGATCCTGGGACGCATCCTAATAACTGTAACCGACAACGGGGGCCTCGACCCTGGGACGCATCCCAATACCGCTGACAATATGGGTCACGACCTTGAGACGCATCCTCAAAATTGATGATGCAGGGGACCAACGACCCTGGGACGCATCCCGATAACTGCAACCGACAACGGGGGCCTCGACCCTGGGAACATTGACAATGTGGATTACGACCCTGGGACGCATCCCCAAAACTGTTGATGATGTGGCTGACGACCCTGGGACGCATCCCCAGAACTGCTGATGATGTGGGTCACCACCCTGGGACTCATCCCCAAAACTGATGCTGATGCTGATGTGAGTCTTGACTCTGGGACTCATCCCCAAAACTGATGCTGATGCTGATGTGGGCCTCGCCCCCGGGACTCATCCCCAAATCTGATATTGATGATGATGTGGGTCTCGACCCTGTGACTCATCCCCAAAACTGCTAATGATGTGGATGTGGGCCTCTCCCCCGAGACTCATCCCCAAATCTGATATTGATGCTGATGTGGGTCTCGACCTTGGGACTCATCCCCAAAACTGATGCTGATACTGATGTGGGCCTCGCCCTCGCTCCATCCTCAAACTGATGACATTGTACTGGTGTTGCTTCTGGTTGGCTTGCTTTTGCTACTTTCTCTTTTTCTTCTTTGAAACCTGTTATTACAAAACAGAACGAACACAAAAGAATGCAAATATGTTACGTGTATGCATGCATGCATGAATGAATTTCCTATTCCGTTGGGTTAGGTCTTCTGCCGAGTCTTCTCATTATCAGGCAAAGTATTACTTCAATCTGTCCACGTTGATCGGCTTGGTGAACTTGTTCCCTTACAAATCTGACAGTCTCACTGCCTCATTTCCCATTACTTTCTGCACTATGTAGGGCCCTTCCCAGTTGGGTCTGAACTTTCCTCTTTGGTCCGTCGTCGACGGTCTTGACTGCTTAAGTACCAAATCACCCTTTCTGATCTTAGTAGGACGCACTTTTTTGTTGAATGCTCGGGCTAGTCTCTTCTGATATATCTGCATGTGATGTAAGGACTTTATTCTCTTCTCATCCAGCAGTGCCAACAGTTCAAATCTCTGCGAGACCCATTCTTGTTCAGATAACTCTACTTCTGCTAATACCCGCATGGACTGTATCTCAACTTCCATTGGCAATACTGTTTCCATTCCGTAGACCAAAGAGTAAGGCGTGGCTCCTGTTGCCGTTCTCACATATGTTCTGTACCCCCACATGGTGTATGGTAGCTTATCAGCCCAATCTCTATAGTTTTCTGTCATCTTGGCTATTATCTTCTTTATTGTCTTATTGGCTGCCTCAACTGCCTCATTTGCCTGCGGTCTGTAAGGTGATGACTTGTGACGTCAAATCACGTATCTCTGTAGCATTACCTTCGTTTCCCCTTGAAACTGAACTCCATTATCTGTCACTACATGATGCGGCATCCCATATCGACATATGATGTTCCGAGCTATGAATTTTGCCATCTGCTTTGCTGTGACGTTATGAAATGACTCAGCTTCCACCCATTTTGAGAAGTAGTCTACTGCCACTACTATGAAACGATGTCTATTTGATGCATTCGGTCGAATTTCTCCGATCATATCAATTCCCCAAGCCGAGAAAGGCCACGGCTCTGATAGCCCGTGCAACTCTGTGTGCGGCAAATGGTTCAAATTACCATGTGCTTAACAATCATGAA
Source organism: Zanthoxylum bungeanum (assembly GCA_019454045.1). NCBI lineage: Eukaryota > Viridiplantae > Streptophyta > Magnoliopsida > Sapindales > Rutaceae > Zanthoxylum > Zanthoxylum bungeanum. Next base: position 190,177 of record SKCR01041381.1, on the reverse strand, counting down.
AATGTTTTACCAACTTTGCACAGTCTGTCTCCATGGTCAACTAGTAGAAACCTTGCCTTACAATCTTGCGAGACAAATTCAACCCATTCATGTGCGGTCCACATACCCCAGCATGTATTTATTCCATTGCCTTTTGAGCCTCTTCTTTTCTCAAACACTTCAGCTGAACGCCTTTTACCTGTCTCTTGTACAATTCTCCTTTCAAAATCACATACTGAGAAGCCAACTTCTGAATGGCTATTCTGTCTTTTCTGCTTGCTCCTTTTGGGAATTCTCTGTGTTCCAGGTATCGCTGAATATCATGGTACCAAGGTTTCCCGTCGTCGATCTCCACTTCCAAAACTCTTTCTATCTCGTAAACAGGTCTGCTTGCTGTTGTTAGTACTAATGGTCTCATCACTAACTTCTCTGGATTTTCCCAAGTCGCTGCAAGTGTAGCTAATGCGTCTGCCATCTGATTCTCTTCTCGAGGCAAGTGCTGAAACTTACAATCGGGGATAGCCTGTGCCAACTTTCTGAGGTGAAAAAGGTACGATTTCAACCGTTCTTCCTTCAATTCCCATTCTCCTTGTATCTGTCGGACTACCAACATCGAATCTCCGTAGACCTCCACACTCTCAGCCTTCAAGGCTATCAATGCAGTCAATCCAAAAGCACATGCTTCATACTCGGCCATGTTGTTAGTTACTCCGAACGTCAACCTCTTGGCCATAGGCAAGTTTTCTCCCTCGGGGGTTACTATCACGATCCCAATTCCGGCTCCTTTGCAATTCACTGCGCCGTCGAAATGCATCTTCCATCCTTGAACTATTATTGCTTGGATCTCTTCATCTGGGAATTCGAACTTGTAATGATCCCCTTCAATAGGTTATAACGCCAGGAACTCTGCTACGGCTCGCCCTTTGATTACTTTGGAGGTGAGATACTCAATGTCGAACTCTGTCAGCAACAATAACCATCTGCCTAACTTCCCCACTAGCGAAGGCACTGAATGTAGATACTTCAAGGGATTTTCTTTGGGTACCACCTGGATCTTGTAAGACTGGAAGTAATGGCGCAGTTTTCTGGACGCCCATACCACTGCCAAGCAGATCTTCTCTACCTCTTGATGACGGGCTTCGTACGAAAGCATCTTCTTACTGAGATAGTAGACTGCATGCTCTACCTCTGTCTCATCTGCTTGTACCATCATTGCCTCCAGTACTTCTGATTCTATGGCCAAATACAATATCAAGGGTCTGCCCGGTCTCAGAGGTTTCAATACATGAGGCTTTACCAAGTATTCTCTGATCTTGTCGAAGGCTGCTTGACATTGTTCATTCCATTTCACTGGTTGGTCTTTTCTCAGCAGTTTGTAGATAGGCTCACACACTGATGTCAATTTGGCGATGAACCGACTGATGTAATGAATTTTCCCAAGGAATGCTCTGACTTCTTTCTCTGTCTTCGGTGCTGGCATGTCTGTGATTGCTTTGACCTTCTCAGAGTCTACATTTATTCCTCCCATTCCCACTGTATGCCCCAGTAACTTTCCTGATGTTACCCAGACACACATTTCTTGGGATTTAGCCGCAAGTTGTATTTGTCAACTCTCTGAAGGAACTTCTTCAGCGTTTCTATATGCCTGATTCTTGTCTCTGATTTCACCATCATGTCATCCACATATACTTCAATCTCTTTGTGCATCAAATCGTGGAATAGCGTAGTGGCCATCCGCTGATAAGTAGCTCTTGTATTCTTGAGCCCAAATGGCATTACCTTGTAATAATATGTGCCCCACTCGGTGACAAAGGCCGTCTTGTGCTTGTCTTCTTCATCCATGAGAACCTGATTGTATCCTGAAAACCTGTCTACAAATGAATACATGGCAGATAAAGCCGCACTGTCAACTAGCACATCTATATGAGGTAGAGGAAAATCATCTTTCGGGCAAGCCTTGTTAAGATCTCTGTAGTCCACACACATTCTAATCTTTTCGTCTTTCTTCGGCACTGGCACAATATTTTCCAACCACTCCGGATATTTCACTACTTTCAGGAATCCCACATCTATCTATTTATTGACTTCTTCTCTGACCTTCTCGGCCCACTCAGGTCTCATCCGCCGAAGTTTCTGTTTCACCGGCTTCATATTCGGATAAGTTGGTATTGTATGTTGGGCAATGCTTCTGTCTACTCCAGGCATGTCTTCATAGGACCAAGCAAACACTTTGGCATATTTGGCTAATACTTCTTCTAATTTCTCCCGCTCCTCAGAGGTAACCTCACTTGCAATTAGAATTTCTTTGTGGCTCTCTGGCGTACCAAGGTTGAATGCATATGTTCTGGTGGAACTGATATCAAATATACTCAAGTCATGCAAATTGAAAGGGAGATACTGAGACGAGTAAGCAAAATGATTGTCTTTATTGCTAGCAGATGCAAGAATACATTCAAATAGATCAGAAAGATAAACATCTTCATCTTCCACAGATGCTTCATCTCCCACAGCTGGGTCTTCCTCGGTTTCTTCATTCTCCTCAAAGGTCAGACTCTCCAATTTCATCAGCTCTTCTTCCCATTTCTCTTATTCCTTCTTCATAATTTCCGATGCCAGTGACTTCTCACCCAACACATCCTAAAAGATCTCAAATCCGGGCACCACGATCCCATTGACTTCTACCGGTTCAGGTTCTCCCTGATATCCCGTTGCCTTCACAAAACATTCTATCAGCTTCAACCTTTCTTCTTGGCCTTCAGCTTATCCTCATCAGACTTGTATCCCAATCCTCTTCGGGTAGCCTGCCCTTTAAAGTTTGGCAATGCTGAAATTTTACCCGACTCGAACTTCATCTTTTCCATGATCATAGCCACCCTAGGATCCACCCACTCCTCAAAAGTTGTCGACACTTGGAACCTTGTGAAATGTTGTATTTCCAAAGTAGCCACAACATTATCTACCTCAGCTCGGATGGTGACAATCTCTCCCCCGTACGGGAACTTAAAAACCTGATGTAGAGTGGAGGGCACGCCCCCAAGCTTGTGAAACCAAAGCCTTCCCAACAACAAAGAAAAATTGTCCGGGATATCCAGCACTGTGAACTCAACTTCATCCTCAATCGGGCCGACCCTGACTACCGCAGTAAAGGTACCCTCAACTCCCCGCTTGCTATCGTCATAGGCTTTGATAGTCATACTGGAGGGGTCCAGATTCGTTGCCTTCATACCCAGCCTTGCCAAAACCTTCAATGGGCACACATTGATGGATGAGCCATCATATACCATCACACAAGATGACTTCTTGCCCCTCACTTGAGCTCTGATGAACAAAGGTCTATTATGGTTCCTTCCCTCAACCGGGAGTTCCTTCTCAGAAAAGGTTATTATCTGTAAAGCTTTCTTTTGCACTAATCCGACAAACATCGCGAGGTTGGCATCCTCTGTCACCACTATCTTGCTCAAGGCCTCAACCATGGTACGCCTGTGCTCCTGAGACGAACACAACAATTCCCAGATGCTGACCTGTGCCCGCGTTTTCTGTAGCTGGCGTAGCACTGTATCCCCTTCAGTATTCTCCATATTTTCAGACACTTCTCTGCCTTCCGTTAACACTTCCTTACCCTTATCAACTGTATCACTGTAGAAACACCCGATGCGTGTCATTCCTCTCACCTCCTCCTCATTACTACTAGAGAAGTCTTCCTAGAAATTCTTTCCCTGTTCTGTTTCATCTTCGCTGTTGCTATCCCAAATTCCCAGGCAAAAGGCTTGGTAGTCAAAGGATTTGAGGACAAGGCTTTCGGGTAGGCCAGAGTTTATCATTTAGGTTGGTGGTGGGACAGAGTGATAATTTGGCATGGGGTTTTTGTGTGTGTTAGGCTGTTCTTTTTCGGGATCGGGTATTTTTTGGGAGTCTATAAGGTCCTGGATTTCATGGCGGAGGCGTGCATAATTGTCAGTGTCATGGCCCTTCTGTTGGTGGAAATGACAATACTGGTTCAGGTTGAGATGCGGTTGTCGGGGGTGTGGAAGTGGTTTGGTCTCTAGGGGTTTCAGAAGTCCATGTCTCTTTAATTTCTCCAATACCTTAGACAATGGTCTACCCAGGTTGGAGAATCGTCGATTCCGGATAGCAGTAATCTCAGTAGAAACAGGCTTGGTACCTGATGTCCCCCCAATGGGCCTCTTATTCAGGCTATAGAACTTTCTGTTCTCAGTTTCTTCTTCTTCAATATGCATGACAGTTTCCCTCAACTGTCAAAAATCTGCAATCATGGAGGTCATCCTTCTCAACTTGCCATAGATGGAGGGCTTGGTGCCCTTGATAATTATCTTGATTTGGTCCTTCTCTGAGGGCAGAGTCTGCATCTTCAGAAGCTGGCTTCTCCAGCGATCCATATACTCTTTGAAACTTTCCTCCGGTTTCTGCTTGGTGTTCTCCAAATCGCGGAGTGACAAATCAATCTCCAAGTCTGTAACATATTGTTTCAGAAAAGCTTCTGCCAGTTCTCTCCAATCCTCTTTGATCTTCCTCTCTAGGCTGTGGTACCATACTACGGGCGCCCCTTCGAGCGACATCCCAAACATTTTCTGAACCTGACGTTTTGACAGGCCCACAGAACTCATAACAGAGACATACTGCCGGAGATAGACCCTTGGGTCCCCGTTCCCATTAAACTTGGCTATATCCGAAATTTTAAACTTAGCTGGAAACTGTTCCTCAAACGTCATTGCCTTATAGTCCAACAAGTCCTCATGCTTGCCCTTCAGCTTACGGGTAACTGACTCTACCTGATCTCAGAGTTTCTGCAGTTCGGTTTGAAACCCTGCCATTTTCCCCGTAGCATAGTCAGCCATATCATCATTAAAACCCGAGATATCATCATTCAGTCTAGTCGGAGGGTCTTCATGCCTCTCATTCTCAGAGCTTCCCCCAGCACAGGGCACAGCCATATTAGCCATAGCAGTAGTCAAGGCTTGTAACTGTTCAGTAACCTTGGTGAGATTGGTCTCCAACTGATCCATACGGGATACCTCATTCTCTGATTCGCTCATGTTTGCTATTGGCCTTTTAACAAGTCTTCCCTTTTCCCTAACCCAACAGATATCTATGATGGTTCTTAAGACACAAGAGAGTTAACATGATGTGTGTATGCATGAGATGCATGAGATACGTGCAATGTATGGAACATATAAATCGGCCCATTACCATTTTAAAGCATTCAATCACACTGTTGCGTGGTGCAAACTTGTCCCAGTTGAAAAGGCCCAACATGTTTACACCTTTGCGATAACATGACTAAACAACTTCAAATGATAAGGGGCCCAAACACAGGATGGCCCATCAGCATTTTAGAAACTTTTGGCCCAATTGTCGTAGGATATGAACTCATCTCTGTTTAAATGGCCCAACAAGTTCGCATTTCTGACAAAAAGTCCAACTGCATCCAAATGATGATGGTCCCAAGCATAAAGAGATAATTCAAGCATAAAGCAATAATTTCTACAGAGCGGCCCATCGATATTTCAGAAGCTTTTGGCCCAATTTTCATAGGATACGAACTCGTCCCAGTTTAAATGGCCCAACAAGTTCGCATTTCTGACAAGAAGTCCAACTGCATCCAAATGAGGATGGTCCACAAGCACAAGGAAATAGTTGTTATAGGTCATATAACTCCGGTCTATGTGTGGGTTTGCGGGAGTGTAGAAAAAGACTCTCGCTAGCGAAGGATTGCCCACAACTAGGTCTCCCCACTCAAGGGTTCGAGCGACCAAATGAACGCACCTTTTTTTATACTTTACAGTACATGCCAACGAGTTATGGTGTGTGACTGACTATCAAATGGATTTCCCGTTGTAGATTCCCCAGAGGGAGGGCAGAGCGAACTCTCTTAAAAACCCAAGCCTCTTAGGCTCTTATCGCTTGGTGACAGGAATAAACAACGAGTCCTCCAAATTAGTCCATCACAGTAGGCTACAGATAATGATTATCTAGGTGCCTTAACAGCTTTTCCTTGTAGAAAGGTAGTGAATGAGGGAAGACATCAAACCATCACCTAGCCTTAACAATGCCTTTGATTAAACCTCTTTCAACCCACGGTAAACACGGTTAACTAAAGCACGAATCACAATCATTACAAGACATTATTTCGGGGCCAATTCTCTATCCCCAGTGGAGTCGCCAGACTATAGGACACAGACGTGGATGAAGCTGTCCCGGGCTCGCGGCCCGTCGGGAGTACGGAGTAGCCCGCAGGGGACTACACTGGAGAAATAACATGGAGTCGCCACCCGGTGTGAACCGGGAAAATGATTTAAGGCCGCACTCACCCCTCTCAAGGAAAGACCTCAAACCGTTAGGTTCGGAATGATCCCTTACTTATGCCACCTGTAATGAAAGGATTTGTGAAATAATCTAGCTAAGCCTAAGAAACATATATTTCCAAGGATAATATACTCCTAAGTTTGCATGTATAAAATAAATCATCATAACGACAAACATACGATATCACACAATAATCTTATGAACATGTTGAATCATCAAACACGAAAAATAAATAACAACCTAAACATAAACGTAAATTAAACACCTATTGTGAAAGAAGATAACAAAATCATGCATATAGGAATAACGTACTGATGGCTAAATCATGTTTGAGAAACAAGTAACATCCTAACGATCTAATCATGCTTTAAGAAACAAGTAACCTACTAACGACCTAATCATGCTTGAACACAATCTTGCGAACACATCAAATAGATAAATGCGGGAATATAAATGGATGATAACAGTAAAAGTGTCAATAATGGAATGGTATGATTAATTACATAATGTAAGAGAAATCACCCAAGAAGCAATTAGGCATGAAATGTGATGAAAAGGAATCGGTTCAGTGTATGTGCGTTCATGTAGCATTTGAAAACGCGTTCGAACGGTAAACAGAAGGTTCACGTTCGTAGAACGTTTGAGAACGCGCTCGAACGGGATAAGACCTGATGCATGATAAAATAAAAAAAACACATACGCGTTCGAGGAGCGTTCGTAAACGCGTTCGAACGGTAAATAGAAGGTTCGCGTTCGTATAGCGTTCGAGAACGCGTTCGAACGGGACAAGACCTGATGCATGATAAAACAAAGAGAACACATGTGTGTTCGAGTAGCGTTCGTAAATGCGTTCGAACGGTAAATAGAAGGTTCGCGTTCGTATAGCGTTCGAGAACGCGTTCGAACGGACAAGACCTGATGCATGATAGACGATGCAACACATACATAGATAAGCAAATGCACAATGTAGGACTCCATGTGCCCGATTGAACTCATTCCCATTCAATCGGGTGTACCTCGTCCGGCACGGCAAAACATCGTGGTAAAGGTAGCCTTTAGGCATTTTCCCTCGAATAGAGGACCTTTAATCCACCATAGTTAGCCCATGCACACTATAATGCAATACATGCGTAAACAGAGCAATGATATGCAAAAGGTCAATGACATAACAAAAGGCGCGGCAAAACATCGTGGTAAAGGTAGCCTTTAGGCGTTTTCCCTCGAATAGAGGACCTTTAATCCACCCTAGTTAGCTCATGCGCATTACATTACAATGCATATAAAATAAAGACAACAATGTAGGACTTCGTATACTCGATTAAACATATCTCACGTTCAACCAAACATATTTTGTCTGGCGCGGTAAAGTATTGTCGTAAAGGTAGCTTTTTGGACTTTTCTCCCTCAAATAGAGAACCTTTATACCAACATACTAAGCCCATGCGCACTACATCATCAATACACAAACAAATAACGTGCAGAAAGTAAAGCGAAAACGACTAAATCATGCTTAAACATAAATAACATACTAGTGACTAAATCATGCTCAAACACATGTGTGTCTCTCAAGCGGTACGTGGCATTGTATCCTGAGTACAGACCGCACTACCGTCCATTCGGATTCGGCTATGCAATTTACATCCGGGTTTCCATCCGATATACCATGAGAGAGAACACATATTCCGTTCATCCGAAAATCACATCATGCGCCAATCCACAATACTCATGCAAAATAAAGTAAGAAAATAAATAAAAGAAATGGTGCCCTCAGGTCTAACCTCTTAGGTCGTCTCTCGAAAGTGCGTTATACGGCCGTCGGAAGGATTGATGCTCCGCAACTCTTCCGATTCACTGGTCCACTGCTCTCGTTCGTTGCCTCGCTGTTTTGAGTTGTCATTTCCTCTGTTTGTTCACTGTTCTCACTGTATTTTCTTGTCACTATTTTCACTGTATTAAGGGACTATTTTGGGGTGATTTGTTCACTGTTTTGGGGTGATTTGGGACTGTTTTACGTGAAGGTATGGCGGGTATAGGGGGTTCATTTATGCGGCAATGTGGAGGTGTTTTGAGGGCTGTGGGATGCGGCAATGGATGGGTTATTTGGTGAGTGTTTCCGTGATGGTGGAGTTGAGTATGAGAGAAATTTATTTGTTTGCTTCTTGCTTTTTTTTGTCTTGGGGCGTGTGAACTAGGTGAGTTTTGGGTGCTAATGCTTTGCAGAATTTTCTATGATTTGCATGTATGTGCTAGGGTGTGAAAGGTTGAATTTGTGTTTCTTTTATAGGCAAAGGCTAGGGTTTTCTTTGTTTGAATAGGAATGAGATTTGTGTAATTATGGGGGGAATATTTTGTTTAGTATTTTACAAGGAAAAATCTTCTTAAATTAGGGAGGAGATTTGGTTTGATTGGGAAGGTGATATATTTGATTTGTTTTATTTAGGTATGTGAATTATTTATATTGGAATGTGATTTATTTAATTTAGGAATGATATTATTTTAATTTGTGACATGTGTTTTAAATGTTTTAATTATTTTTGGGTGGGTTTTGGTGGGCTAAATGGGCTTGGGCGTGAGGCTAGCAACAAAACCAGAAGTACCGACACCGTTCGAACGTCGATTCGAACACTACACGAACGCCCGCAATCTGCTTGACGTTCGAACGTGTTCACGAACGCAGCACGAACGAAAGCAGTGAACATGTGAATTGAATCTGATGACATACTTATTCTGAATTTCCCCTTCCGACATTCATTTCCCGCGACTTCCACAACCTAAAGAGTAGTGCCTCCGTACGAGACTCATTATCGGGACTTATATGCAAAATGCAGTGCCTACAAATATCTTATATGAAACTTAACCTTTGCCTCCAAAACAAATGATCACGACGAGAGTCAACTCATCAAATATTTTGGTTAAGTCAAACCATTATTTATAATCTAAACATATTCGATATTAAACTTGATCTTGACTAGGGCCAAGTAATCAAGAATAACAAAGAGTTCTGGTTTTGATTATAATAATGGAAGACAATGTTATAGACTTAAATTATTTGGAGGGATTTTATTTTTAATTTATTTTAAACTTTAGAATAAAGCATTTTGAATGAAAGAATGCACCAGTTAGGTTTCCAGAAAAGTGGAGGGGTCACAGCGGTCCCACTTAAAACCCAAACTTCTTAGGCTCTTATCGCCTTTTTCACAGAACCAGCTTGACATGCATCAATCAAACAAGCAGCTAAATTCCAAGTCTATCTAAATAAGGTCTCTTATTTATACATCTAATGTATTTTAGTTCATCACAATTTCTTTAAAATATTCATAATATTTTATTATCCAATCTTATTGGATAAATTTATGATATTATTTTATTATTTTTAATTGGTTATGGGATTTTATCCTAATCTTATTAGAATATAATTTTAATCTTCATTAAAATTCCATAATTAGAATCATTATTCTAATAGGAAACAATATACTTTATTTGAGATTAAATGTATCCTATTTAAATTTGAATTCTAAATTTTTAATCTAATTAGAAATCATTCAAATTTAATTTGTATCCTAATCTTATTAGGTTACTTAATTTAAATTTATTTTAGAGATAAATTCATAATCCAATTAGAATTTTATTTCTTAATAAATTTTAATTGTATTAGGATACATTAATTGAAATAAAATTAAATTCTTTAATTAAATTTTAATATAAATCAAAATTATTTTAAAATTTAAATTATTATATATATTCTGTTTTTTTTTTTAATTTTATTTATTGGGTGCTGACGTAAGCACACTATGTGCTGACGTCAGCCACCAGCCTTTGACCAGCATCATTTGCTGCTGGTGTTAATTGAAACACCACGGCGCTGTTCTTAAAAGAACAGTGCCGTGGTTGTTAATTTACTCTTTTTTTTTTTTTTTTTTAATTTTAATTTTAATTTCTTAATCAAATCAATTTCCAATTGATCTCATGATAATTATGTCCCATAAATTTAAACATAATCAGTGCAACATGCATAGAATTATATCAAAACTATGAAAATTAATTTAGGCTATGATACTACTGTTGGAAATTTAGCATGCAATATACGGTGGAAAATTAAAATTTTTCAATTTTACACATAAATTTCCAATCCAAGATCATAATTAATTTTCATGCTTCATGATAATATTTATTTATAAAACATAAATAAAAACATAGCTTAAAACTTTAAGTAATTCTCGTACCGTTCCCATAAATTCTTCAGAGCCACCCGCACGTTTGGCCTCTGATGGTATCCACACAAAGTAGAGAGTTAAGGATTTTGGATTTCTCAAATCCAATATTATGTACGTGACTTTTCTTTGGTGCTAGCTTAAGAAAAGAGACTCGTTTTTGGGTTTATGGAATATTGAGAATATAAAGAATTTTGTTTAAAGAAAAATCAAAATTTTCCTTTCAAATTGCTTTGTTTCTCACGTGAATAGCTTTTTAAAATTTCTTCAGATTTTTGGTTATTTCAAAGTTAATGGCAAAATGGTTAATTTATAGGCTTTTGATTTGAGTTGTTTTAATTCCAATCAAATTAGAATTAATAGGATAAAATTTAATTCTATTAAAATAAGAATTTTAATCAATCCTAAATACACAACAATTATCCTATTTTATTTATTTAATTAAATTAATTAAATAAAATTTATCAATTTTAATCTAATTATAATACTATAAATCTGAAATTATAATTTAATACAAATACTTTGCTAAATTACATTTCAGTCCTTATACTTTTAGAAATTACAAAATGACCCCTGCACTTTTGGAAATTATGAAACAACCCATAATTTCCAGATTTGCACTTTGGTCCTAAAATTTCCAAAATCCTATTTTTATCCATAATTTCTAAATTATGAATTTACCCCAAAGTTTAAGAACTTAACATTTAAGTCCTAAAATTTAAATCTATATATTAACTCCTCAATACTTTTGAAGTGTGTGACCCATTAGGTTATTTCTTATGTTGGCAATGGAGATAGTTATAGACTTCATAAGTCTCGATAAATTAATCTAATTAATTTATGCTCAATTAACTCCTTAATTAAGAAACTAATTTTCATAGATCAAGAGCGGCATCTAGTAATGCATCATGACCCCCAATTAAGAAAGAATGCTAACTTTAGTGAAACTTATTCCGTATACGATTACTGTATAATTCAATCCTTTCGCCTCATACATATCCCGCCAACGATTATAGAGTATGAAAAATGTCTACTCTATTAAATCATGGCTATTAGAACATTGACTTAAGCTGATTATATATATATAGAGTTTCTGAAACTCCTTTCAGAACTCACCATGGCCATGGACTTATATTATCACTTATGTCAAATCGCGCCTCTTGGGTATCGACTCTATGTTATCTAGAGCGGCGAATCCTCTATTGATCACTCACTATCTTCGTACGCTTTTCATATTACCCAATCATTACCCTATGTGCAATCTCGCTATGGATTACGGAGGTGTAATGTCAAAGCATATATAATCCACATACAAGATACCATGGAGATCTCAAGTTTAAGGATCATTCATACTATCGTTACAAAGAGAAATCCCATAGACATGTGGATAACACCCCATATGGGTTCTCAAGCGGATCAGTTCGATGTACTTGTTCTCCAACAAGCATCCATATGTTAGACTAAGTGAACACCTTCACTTGTAGCTTATGAGATCAGCTACCTTCCTTCGATAAGGAAGCAAACATAACATATGCTGATCTAAACTGGATCTATCAATATCCTGCATTGATAATCCTATGATCGGGAACATTTAAGAATGGCTGGATCTCATAAATTAAACTAATTTAATTTATTTAATCGTCATTTTAAGGCTTTTACTTTACTTACAAGTCCAAATTACTCATGGACAATACTTATAAATAAATGCCAAATTTTATTAATCAATGCAATAATATAAAATTACATATTTATCCCTATTAGATCTAGAGCGTACAACCAACAGAGAAAACCCTAAGGGTGCTCATTGGATACGACACCGTTTTGTTGTCTCCATTTTGAATGTAGGCAGCGTCTCCTGTCCAATGTATTCCATTTTCATCCTCGTATGATTCAGAAGATCCACAATCAATGCTTAAGAACACTGCATGCATGCAACCACAATAATTGAAATACAATTAGTAATAAACTAATAATGAAATTTTTCCTGACACTTTTCAGCTATAATTTTTGGGTTTTATTACTTATTCTGTTAAAAATGTCGTTTGGTCAAGGCCAGTTCAAATCCTTAAAGTAATGAGACATTCTTTATATCATGTTTAATTAATTAAAATGAAAGACTTATGAATTAGGTATGACTTTTGTTTTTACTACTTATTTTGCTACAATTTTCATATATTTTTGTTAAATCATTGGAAACTCACTGCCAACAACCCCTTCCGGGTTTAAGCAGAATAAGTAAAATTCCCGGCTGTCCCAGATTCTTATAAGAAATGCACTTCTTGGACCCAGAATCTAGAGGTCAAATCCTGAACTCTACACCACCAAGCCACGCCCCTTCCCCTTGAGGACTACAATTTTCATAATACCTATTACTATTTTGAAAAACAAAGACTTTTATTGAAAAGAGTTTTCTCCTTCAAAGTTTTTGTTGATGGTGTTTTCAGGCGCTACAACATTTAAGACAGCACGACAAGGACAAAAGGGTAAATTCCCTGACTGGATGAGATCATGTAACCGACCCGACACACAGCATGTGAAGACCGACCACTTTGGTCAGGATGACCGATCACTATAAGGTCGGCAGAAACACTATCAGCACAAAAGATTATCATGGCCGACCTCATGAAGACCGACCAGACAACGAGCCGTGTTCAAGACACAGCAGCACCCCATCCTTGTGGATAAGATAAGAAAGATATCCTACTCTCACAAGGAGAAGGAGTCAGAATCCAAAAGGGAATACGGAAGAAGAAGGCAATACCGGATCAGGAATCCCTACAAGAAGAGAAGATTGAGTTCAAATAGGATTTCTTATGCAAATAGGAGTCTGATTTCTGTATTATTATAAATAGGAGGGTAGAGCATGTGTAAAGGACATCTGAAAATCATCACAAGAGTGAGGGATTAGAATCATCAAGCTTCAATTTGTAAAAGCAAAGAAGAGACCCGAGGAGTGTATTCGAGTAATAAAAAGTACCACCCTGTTCTTGTCCGTGGACGTAGGTCGGATCCCAAAATCCGCCGAACCACGTTAAATCTCTTTGTCGATTGGTGTGTTTTCCCGTCTCCTGCTAAATTTGCTTTTGGTCCCCCATAAACCAAACAAATTCACCGTGAAGGAGGATTACCTCGGAGGTGATATTCCCATATTACCCTGAGATCAAAATCCGCCGTCAACAGTTGGCGCCGTCTGTGGGGAACTTCACAAAAAGCAGTTCACGTGATAAGACAAATGGCGGAGGGCGGAAATCACCAACCAGGAGGTCCGGCAATGGACTGGATGAAAAAAAATGGAAGATAGCATGAGGTCTATGATGGATCGACTAGAAAGAATGGAAGGAGCAAACAACGAGAAAACTGAGACCGAGACCGGACAGAGGAGGAAAGAGAGGGAAAGAGGGAAAAGAGTAGTAGATGTAAGCGAAAACGAGGGACCCAGAAAGAGAGGCCCCTATGGGATAAGATCTGAAGTGGTAGGAAGAGAGCCACGATCAGAAGACACATGGGAAGAAGAAGGGGAGGAACAATCACCCGACCCCTCCTCCGACAGATTTTACAGCTCCGAGAGGGAAGATAGAAAGTACAATGAAGACGTACAGGAGACCCCCGGGCTTAAAGAACGCCACGCCCGGAACGACAGGCGAACAGAAGGACACAGAAGGCGACACGGGGGCACAACCCGTGAAATAAAGTCTTGGCTGAGAAAAGAGAGATGACCAGATGGGGAGAAGGCCTCAAGACCGGCGCGGGAGACACCCGAGGCGAGGAAGAGGGGTCTCCCCTTACGGAAGAGATAAGGTCAGCACAGTTCCCGAAGCGATTTAACATGCCGACCATGGCACCATACAAAGGCCACTCCGACCCAAAATCCCACATCGAAAACTTTGTCCTCCTGATGGAAGTACAGGGAGTAACGGGCGACGCCATATGCAAAGTATTTCCCTTAACTTTAGGTGGGCCCGCCATCCTATGGTATAGAAGTCTGGCCCCGGGGAGCATTCAGAGCTTCTCCCAACTTAAGAAGTCGTTTGTCCGGCACTTCAAAGGAGCCTGCACCCCTAAAAAAAATAATAGAGAACTAAGGCTCATGAAACAAGGAGACGACGAACCACTGAAAAGCTTCATTGAAAGGTATCACAACACCGTACTCGAGGTCGGAGGGTACGAATCCCAAGAAGCCCTGGAAAGTCTGAAAGGGGCCCTAAGAGTCGGGAAACTATGGACCCACCTGAGGATCCATGAGACACCAGACCTACGCTACCGCACTGGAGATAGCCAGGAAGTACGTCCTACTAGAAAGCGAGGAAAAAGTACCCTGGAGAGGGACAACCGCCAGAGAAAGGGTGACAAGGAGAGAAGACCATCGGCGACCAGAAAGAGAATTTCGGAAGTTCAATCCAAGACCCAAAGAGTTCAAGCCAATGGCACAAAAGGATCAAGGAAAAGGGCCCGCAACTCAAGTAAACCATGTGGTCCGAGAGGAAGCGTATATTCCCCTAAGCAAGCCGCCAGGGGAAATCATCATGGAGATACGGGAGAAAGGCCTCTTAATAGAGCCCGACCTCAGGAGGTTTCCCCCAGACAGAAAAAACAAAAGATCCTACTGCCTGCACCACAATCTAAAAGGGCACACAACCGATGAATGCAAGGACCTGCGGGAACAAATGGAGGACCTGGCCCGGAACGGGTACCTGAACAATTACATCGACCACGAGATCATGGCCGCCAGACAAAGGGCAAGGAATCGAGAGGTGAACGTCATCGCAGGAGGGGCAACGCTGGCCGGGGACTCTAACCGGTCGAGAAAGAATTACAGCCGAGCACGGGGGACAGAGGTGCTGAAAACAGAAAAAATCCCAAACCCACGAGGAAATCGATCGACACCCATTATGTTCACCGATGAAGACGCTCAGGGGGTAAGTTTCCCCCATGACGACGCACTAATAATCAAAGCAACAATCGGCGGCACAGAAGTGGACAGAATCTTGATGGACCCCGGGAGCGCAGTGGACATAATTTCCAAAGAAACTTTGGAGAGCCTGGGTTAGAATACACAGCTCTAACCGAGGACAGCACCCCCCTGTACGGTTTCGGGGGTTCAACGGTCGTCCCGCTGGGAAGAATTCAACTAGCAATGACGATCGGAGCCGCCCCCAAAACCCGAACAATCATGATAAACTTCACTGTAGTAGACTGCATGAGCAGTTATCAAGTCATTGTCGGCCGCCCCTTCATGATGAAAACCAAGGCCGCAATGTCCTGTTATTACTTGAAATTGAAGTTCCCCACACGGGAAGGGATCGGGATCATATGCGGAAGCCAGAAGATAGCCCGCAGCTGTTTTGCCACTTTCTCGCGAGAGACCCTCTGCGTGGAAAGAGGCACCAAGAAGAGACAGAGAGACGAGGACGACAAGAACACGAGGAAAGACCCTGCTCCTCGGCCCGATAAAGCTGCACGGCTCGGAGCAGCCGAAGAATTAGAAGAAGTAAAACTATTCGGGCCAAAGAAAGCATAAGAATAGGGGGAAGTCTAGACGAGGCCCTAAGAAAAGACTTGTTGGAATGTCTACAAGAGTACCCCCCGACGTTTTTGCATGGGGACACGATGACATGCCCGGAATCGACCCAAAATTCGTAAGCCATCGCTTAGCAGTGAACCCATTACACAAACCAGTAAAACAGAAAGGAGAATATTCAACCAGGAGCGGTGCAGAGCAATAGCAACCGAGGTGGAAAAATTGCTGAAAGCCGGTTTCATCCGGGAAGTAAAATACCCAGAATGGGTGTCCAACGTAGTATTGGTGAAAAAATCTAACGAAAGTGGAGAATGTGCGTAGATTTCACCGACCTCAACAAAGCATGTCCAAAAGACAGCTTTCCCCTCCCAAATATAGACCAACTGGTAGACACAACAGCCTGCCAAGGGCTGCTAAGCTTCATGGACGCTTTCTCGGGATACAATCAAGTCAAGATGCACCCTGCGGAGAGGAGAAGACCACCTTTATCACTGACCAAGGGCTGTACTGTTATAAAGTAATGCCTTTCGGATTGAAGAATGCAGGGGCGAATTTCCAGAGACTGGTGAACAAAATCTTCAAACCGCTCATCGGCACAACCATGCTGGTATATGTCGACGACATGATAACAATGTCCGGAGAACCAAGAGACCATGTGGCTGACCTGAAGAAAACTTTCGAACTCCTGAGGAAACACAGTTTAAAGCTCAATCCAGAGAAGTGTGCATTCGGGGTAGCCTCAGGAAAATTTCTGGGCTACATGGTGAGTTCACGAGGCATTGAAGCGAACCCGCAAAAGATACAAGCCGTGCTAGACCTGAAATCGCCCCGGACAGTTAAGGAAGTACAAAGCCTTACAGGAAGAATCGCTGCACTCAACCAGTTCATCTCGCGAGCAACCGACAAGTGCCATCCTTTCTTCAAAGTCATCAAAAAAGCTCAAAAAGGGGTCGACTGGACACCTGAGTGCGAAGAAGCCTTCCAGCACCTAAAACAATACCTGGCACAGCCCCCTCTCCTAGCCAAACCCCTCCCAGGGGAGACACTGTATCTATACCTGGCCGTCTCAAAGCACGCAGTAAGCTCGACACTGGTACAAGAGACCGACCATGTCCAGAAACCGGTTTACTACGTCAGTAAAGCCCTGCTGGACGCAGAAACTCGATACCCCATGCACGAACTCATTGCCCTATCCCTGATCACTGCGACACGGAAGTTACGACCCTACATTTAGGCCCATCCTATCAAGGTATACACGGATTATCCCCTGAGACAAATCTTGCAGAAACCAGAGGCCTCAGGGAGACTGATGAAGTGGTCAGTAGAAATAAGCGAGCACGACATCTCCTACCTCCCAAGAACAGCAATAAGAGGGCAGGCCTTAGCGGACTTCATAGCAGAACTCACGGAACCACAGGTCTTGGCCGTGGAAGAAGACAGGTGGGAAATGTCTGTAGACGGATCCGCAAGTTCGCACGGCTACAGAGTAGGGGTAGCACTAAAAAATGAAAAGGGAGAAGAAACACTGCTCGCCCTCAAATTCGCCTTCAAAACTACAAACAATGAAGCAGAGTACGAGGCAATACTGGCCGGACTAAGGCTATGTACGGTAGTAGGGGTCCACAACGTAGTGATCATGAGTGATTCTCAGCTAGCAATACAACAGCTGAAAGGGGACTTTCAAGCCAGAGAACCAGCCATGGTAGCTTACCTGGCCGAAGTGAAGAAATGGGTGGAGAAAGTGGGAAACATACTCTTCGAACAGGTCGGACGAGAAGACAACTGCGAAGCAGATTCCCTAGCCCGACTCGCCTCTTCAATGAGGACAGAAAACCCCAGGGTAATCCCTCTTATATACCTCCGAGAAAGAAGCATAGGGGAGACAGAGGTAGATGTACTAGAAGAAGAAGACAAAGATTCATGGATGCAGCCGATCAGGAGATATCTGGAAACATGAGAAACCCCTAAAGATAAAAAGGAGGCCAGGAAGCTGAAATTCAAGAGCACCAAGTTTTCCCTGATTGAAGGAGTACTCTACCGGAGATGATACACCGTACCCCTCCTAAGATGCTTAGCACCAGAAGAAACAGACTACGTGCTCAGGGAGATTCACGCAGGCATCTGTGGAAGCCACGCCGGGGGAAGATCAATCGCCTTCAAAGCCTTGAGGCAAGGGTTTTACTGGCCAACCATGCACCAGGATGGCGTGAGGATAGCACGGAAATGCGAAGGTTGCCAGAAAAATGCCAACCTCTACCATCAGCCGGCAGAGCAGCTGACCACCATATCCAGCCCCTGACCCTTGGCACAGTGGGGGCTAGACATCATAGGGCCAATGCCGAAAGGGCGAGGCCAGGCAAAATATGCAATCGTGGCCATAGACTACTTTACCAAATGGGTAGAGGCAGAGCCCTTGTCCACCATCTCGGAAAAGAAGGCCACAGAGTTCCTGAAAAGAAATATAATCTGTCGGTTCGGAATCCCCCAAGCAATCATCACCGACAACGGAAAGCAATTCGACAGCAGGAGATTCAGGAAACTTTGTGAAGACCTCCAGATAACTTTGAAATTCGCCTCGCCAGCCCATCCCAAGTCAAACGGGCAGGTTGAAGCCACCAATAAAACCATCAAGTCAAACCTGAAAGCTCGACTTGGATCAAGCAAAAGCCTATGGGTCGAGGAGCTACCAGAAGTACTGTGGGCACACCGGACGACCTTCAAGGATTCAACAGGAGAGACACCCTTCCTATCATACGGATGTGAGGCCGTCATCCCAGCAGAGATCGGAATATCAACCCACAGGGTTCGCCACTTTGAGAACGAGCGGAACGAAGGACTTATCAAAAACCACCTCGACCTGATCGAAGAAAGAAGAGAACAGTCAGCAGTAAGAGCAGCAATCTACCAACAGAGAATGGCCCGCTTCTACAATAGGAGATTTCGGACCCGCTCCTTTCTAACAGGCGATCTAGTGCTAAGAAAAGTGACTCTGAACACCCGACGACCAGAAGAAGGGTCGTTAGGTGCCAAGTGGGAATGACCCTACAAAATCACCGAGGTAGTAAGACCAGGGGCCTACATCCTAGAACATCTGGACGGCACGAGGTTGAAGAAACCATGGAACGCCGAAATGTTAAGAAAGTACTTCCCGTAAAAATCAACTTTCCTTTCTTCTATTTTCTTTTTTGCAGAAACTGGGCAAAACAACGAATCGGAACAATTGTTGTAAAGAGGGCAGCACGCCCCCAAGCATGAATAAAAATTCATTTTCTGGCAAAATCCTTTGAAAGCGAAAACAACCACCACCGGGACTATCCAAAAAACTTCGACTCGGGGCTGGATTTCGTTCCGCCGAGGCCACTGAGATAAACAGACTCGGGGTCGGACGATGTCCCACCAAGTCTGCCTTTGGACTGGGGACGTAACATTCCCCCAGGACCAAGTGATTCTTACAGCTCGGGGTCGGGCGATGTCCCACCGAGTCTGTCTTTGGACTGGGGACGTAACATTCCCCCAGGACCAAGTGATTCTTACAGCTCGGGGTCGGGCGATGTCCCACCGAGTCTGTCTTTGGACTGGGGACGTAACATTCCCCCAGGACCAAGTGATTCTTACAGCTCGGGGTCGTGCGATGTCCCACCGAGTCTGTCTTTGGACTGGGGACGTAACATTCCCCCAGGACCAAGTGATTCTTACAGCTCGGGGTCGGGCGATATCCCACCGAGTCTGCCTTGGACTGGGGACGTAACATTCCCCCAGGACCAAGTAGTTCTTACAGCTCGGGGTCGGGCAATGTCCCACCGAGTCTGTCTTTGGACTGGGGACGTAACATTCCCCCAGGACCAAGTGATTCTTACAGCTGGGGGTCGGGCGATGTCCCACCGAGTCTGTCTTTGGACTGGGGACGTAACATTCCCCCAGGACCAAGTGATTCTTACAGCTCGGGGTCGGGCGATATCCCACCGAGTCTGCCTTTGGACTGGGGACGTAACATTCCCCCAGGACCAAGTGATTCTTACAGCTCGGGGTCGGAGATATCCCCCTTGCAATACCTGATGGCCGCACGAATGGGGTCCATGTTCAGACTTGGCAGCACCATCGGAATTAAATCAGCACAATCACCAACTCCCTCAAGGCGGATAGCCTCCTTCTCGGCCTCAAGCTCACTCTCCCTCTTCTCAAGCTCGATCTCTCTCTCCTCAAGATCGACCTCTCTCTCCTCAAGCTCGGTTTTTTTCCTCTCAAGAATATCTCGGGCCCGTGCATCCTCCTCGTCTTTGTTCTTCAACTTGGCCTCAGCACTTGCTACCTTCCCCTTCAGAACGCCAATCTCAGATTGGGCACCTTCAGGTCCTCCCTGGCATTATCAGCAAGCTTTCTTTCCAGCGCAGCGGAGCCTTGAGAGCCTTGTTCGCTTTGAAATTCTCAACAGCGGTCGCCTCATGATTCTTAATCACCTCCTCCCAGTCAGCAAGTTTTGCCTCCACTTCGGAGAGACGATTTTGAAGCCTCTGGGCCTGACCACCCTCGGACAACAAAGTCAGAAGAAGACCCTTATTCTTGGCCATGAGGTAGTTGGCCTGCACAAAAAAAAGGAGAAGGGAGTCAATACATAAAATAAAAAGGACCAAAGACCCAAAAACCGAGAAGGGAATGAAAATACCTTCGCCATCTGAGAACTCATCTCAGTCACAACACCTTCGGGAGATACATCCTCATACCTCGAAACCTCCCCCGGGGGAATCACCTCGGCCAATTCATTGAAAGCCGGCACTAAGTGTGAGGTAGCCTCCCGGATGCTTTCTCCCAAGTCATCCACCCCGAGACCACAGGGCCCTACCGCTTTTTTGAGGAGCCTTCAGAGGACTTCCTCCCCCTACGGACGTCCTTCCTCTTAACCGAAGCAGCCCCCTCCTCTTCTTCCTCTTGAACCAACTCGGTCTCCTCAGCCCCAAGCTGACGCCTCCTCTTCCTAAGAGGTTTCGGTGGACCGACAAGGCGAACAGATCCTGATGATTGCACGCCAGAAGGGGAAGATTTCCCCCGAGCACCCGTTTGAACTTGTCCTGGAGACACCTTCTCAACAAGATCAGGCTGCGCCCGAGAAGTTCCAACCTCAGCTTGACCGGTTTTCTTCATGGTACCGGCCAACTTCTCAAGAAACTTTGGCCTCTTCGACATGCCTACAAAAAAAAAGGGGAAGAAAGAGAAATCAGGATCCGAGAACATAACAAGGACATCAGACGCATAACAGGCAAACAAAAAAAAAAAAAAAAACATCAAGGCAGCCAGCAGACCTCCACCAATCCGACCCGAGACCTCTGGAAGGACGGCCCGAGTAAGGCCCGAATCAACAAAGGCCGTGTCATTAACCAACTTCCTCCAGTGGGCAGCATACCCCCGAGCCCAATATACCCACCTCCGAACCTGACGAGAAACCTTGGGAGCATCTCGCCAACAAGCTGGGAGGAACCAGAGAAGTCAGAAACCTAAGAAACTAAGAACGGGAATAAAGAAAGAATTAAGGGGCATTAAACTCCTAACCTCCAGCCCTGAAGATGTCCGGAACCGAGACATCCTCCTCAAACGATCTCAGAACCCGACCCCAGTCCCCAGTAGCCCAGAACCAAAGGTCCTTAAAATTCTTGTTGGAATCGGGGAGTTTCTGGACAAGGTTAGACGAGCTGTCATAAGCAGAGAGGTCATACCGACCGTAGTGAGTTTTCGGGTTGGATTTCAAACGATATAACCTCTTCACTTCTTCCAAGCAAGGCACACCCAAACCTGCCCGATGCCAAACCACATATATGCCGGCCAGAATCCTCCAACTATTTAAACTTAATTGGCAAGGGGCAATCTCCATCTCAGCAAGCATCCAAGCAAAATACCGTTGCATCGGCAGCCGTAGCCCACACTCAAAGAAGGCAGGAAGAAGTGCCACCGAGCCCTCATCAGGTTGGCTGGCACGATCCATAGGGCCGGGAACGTCAAGGGCGATGTCTATCGGAATATTATACCGTTGACGGAGAAGGGCGAGATCATCCTCGGTTATCTTAGAGGGACGGTTCATATCCAGAGCCGACGACCCAAGTTCTCCAGGTTCTGGGTCCTTCCGAGGAATCCTCTGACGATAGGAGTCTTCTTCAATCTCAGAGGGAGTAGAGGTAGTGTCAAGGTCTTCTACACTAGGTGCCCCTGAGCCCGAAGAGAGCTTCAGCAGGGGGAGTTGAAATTTTGGCAGGCCTTTCGGAGGAAGAACTATTGTCGGACATCCCTGACACCCAGAAAAACAGAAAAGGGAGGAGAATCAGTCTATGAGGAGCTACCCACGGTTTCCGTGCTAAACTAGATAGGGAGTCTCTAAAAGTGCCCTAAAGCAAGACCCATCAAAACCACAAGTCTCTCCCTAAGCAAAATAAACAAACAGAATCACAGCATACAAAAGAGGAGAAGTCGCTCAGAAGACTTACTTGTTCTTCTCAAAGAGCAGGAGGTTATACGGTGCGGTGATGCCCGTTCCTTATGTGCACAGCGAAGAAAAAGAAGAAGACCACGGTTGAACTTTGAGAGCACGGAGATGGACGGACCACAGAAAGGTTTTCGGAAGAGAATGAGAAATTGCCGAAAAAAATGGAACAGTGAAAGCCTCGCTTTCTTATAGTCATGGCTGGGACGCTCATCACCGTCGGTTTTGGCGGGAACCCAGCGGATGTTTGACAAGTGTCGAACTTAGAAGAAACCCTAAAGTTGATTTGATAGGCATTTAAAGAAGACATGACGGTTGTGCGTCTCGAGGAAAGATGATTGAAACGGCAAGAAAATTCTTTTTTGCATTCTGGGACGACTACCAGCGAAGACAATCAGCACACCATCTTCATATAGTTCCCGGTACCAACTCACATACTCGTTGGAACCGAGAACTAGGGGAAAGATGTTGATGGTGTTTTCAGGCGCTACAACATTTAAGACAGCACGACAAGGACAAAAGGGTAAATTCCCTGACTGGATGAGATCATGTAACCGACCCGACCACAGCATGTGAAGACCGACCACTTTGGTCAGGATGACCGATCACTATAAGGTCGGCAGAAACACTATCAGCACAAAAGATTATCATGGCCGACCTCATGAAGACCGACCAGACAACGAGCCGTGTTCAAGACAACAGCACCCCATCCTTGTGGATAAGATAAGAAAGATATCATACTCTCACAAGGAGAAGGAGTCAGAATCCAAAAGGGAATACGGAAGAAGAAGGCAATACCGGATCAGGAATCCCTACAAGAAGAGAAGATTGAGTTCAAATAGGATTTCTTATGCAAATAGGAGTCTGATTTCTGTATTATTATAAATAGGAGGGTAGAGCATGTGTAAAGGACATCTGAAAATCATCACAAGAGTGAGGGATTAGAATCATCAAGCTTCAATTTGTAAAAGCAAAGAAGAGACCCGAGGAGTGTATTCGAGTAATAAAAAGTACCACCCTGTTCTTGTCCGTGGACGTAGGTCGGATCCCAAAATCCGCCGAACCACGTTAAATCTCTTTGTCGATTGGTGTGTGTTCCCGTCTCCTGCTAAATTTGCTTTTGGTCTCCATAAACCAAACAAATTCACCGTTGAAGGAGGATTACCTCGGAGGTGATATTCCCATATTACCCTGAGATCAAAATCCGCCGTCAACAGTTTTGATCCTAAATAGGTGATGAAATATTATGACAACTATAGACAGCATATGTTAAAACCTAACAACTATAGGTGTGCAGTGTCATTCTCCCCAAATCAA
The DNA here is from genome assembly GCA_019454045.1 of Zanthoxylum bungeanum. Lineage (NCBI taxonomy): Eukaryota > Viridiplantae > Streptophyta > Magnoliopsida > Sapindales > Rutaceae > Zanthoxylum > Zanthoxylum bungeanum. Next base: position 166,362 of record SKCR01041381.1, on the reverse strand, counting down.
AAGTAAATTTATATTTATCAGATCAGATCCTATTTATAGCAGAAGCCTTGTGAAATGAGTACGATTTTTTTTATTATTTATTTTACTATAAGTTTCACAATATACTCATATTATATTATTGGAAAAAATGATTGTTTTGACAATTAATAAGTGACTAAATGCGCAATATGTGATCAAATCTAAACTGTAGAAATAAAAGAGGATTTACTTACCTTTAGCAGAAAGAGAGTGCTTAAATGACAATGAAGAAAGAAAAGATACTAGAAGTAATAACTTAGTCTTAAGATGCACAGCCATGTAAATTTTTTGAGCAAATGAAGAAGTTGTTAGATGCAATTAAGGGCTTAATTAGACTAGTGTTTCATTTATAAGGCTTGCTTTTTGACTTTGTTCATGGTTTTGTTGTGTCGCGTATTGTTATTGCCAATAAATTAAGGTTTTTGTATGTTTCGTCAGCGGTCTTTCAATATATTTCCTCATTTCAAACTTGGGGAAAATTTTAGTGGTGCATTTACGTATTCGCAATTGGAATGAGATGAAATCGAAAAGAGCTGAAATCAGAATCGTTGTTTAATTAATAATAAAAATCATAATCGGAATGAATTAGTATTACTATTAATGTGTTTACTTTATCTAGTAATAATAATTAATTATTAATAAGTTACAAAAATATCTTTAGTTATAATTACATATTAATTTATTACTTATTATATATTAATGATTATTAATTATTAATGTATTAAATTACTGAATAGTAATTTATTATTTTCTTAAATTAATATTTTATTAAAATATTAAATATTACTTTATTATTGATTATTGATTAGTTGTATTTATTATTTATAGATTAAGTTTTAATTTATTATTAGTTTATTACATTATTAATGCTTTAAATTACTAAATATTAATTTATCTATTTATTAAATTATTATTTTATTAGAATATTAAATATTATTGATTTATTGATTTATTATTAATACATTTGATTTATTATTCATAAATTAATATTAATTATTCAATAATTTATTAATTAATTACTTTATAGGTAATTTTATAATTTCTCATTGGAATGATAATCTCATTCCTATGAGGTTGGAGGAAATGAGACTCACATTCTCTTAATGCATGAGTCTCACCTCATTCTCATTCTTATTTTCATTTAATTTTAGAAAATAAACAAATCTAATGGAAATGATTTTCATTCCCCGATTATTATTCATGACAAGTAAACACAACATAACATCTTAAATTCCGGATCTTAGTATCGAAAATGTAGTTTTCAAACCCATGTTTCATAAAAAGAAATTAAAAATGAATATCGAAAAATCAAATATAAATAATAAGTAATAAAAATATTCAAGATAATAAAAAGAAAAAAATAGATTTTGGGTTTCATTAAATTCGAATCCGGCTCAGAAAATTTATGTTTTAAATATCATATCTAGCACCAGAAATTTTGTTGCAATGAGGCCCGGTTGAACCGATCCGTGATCCGGATTTGTTCAGACTGAGTCCGAGTTATATTGCCATTCATAGTTGGTGTATTGATGACTTTTTATCTACCATATTTCTAAAAAAAATGTCTTATGTTTAATTGACTTTCCAAGGGTTGAAATTGTGATCGCTAATCATTTGAATATAATTTAAGCTATTATTAATTTAATCAAAGATAATGAAGAAATAAATTGGTTAATTCATCAAGTAAACTAAGGATCATGTTTAGAAATCGGATAATTATTGAAACAATAATCAACGGCAAGAATCTTGCAATCATAATTATCGATAATTAACGTTAAACAAGGCACTAATGACTTCGTGCAAGAAGGTAGCGACCACATTTCTCCAAGGGGAAAAAATATTTTCGATTCATTACATGTTTAATTTATTATTTAAATTAGCATATGTTGAGGCTGATTTTCGTTTCAGTGGCAATTTGGGAAAAATGGTTCTTCGAACAAAATCCCTCAAGCAGTGAATTTGTTTGGTTTGTTGGGAACTAAAGTAAACTTGACAAGCAGATAGAAAATCATATAGAAAAGACAAAAGGTTTAACGTGGTTCGGCGGAATGGATCCAACCTACATCCACAGATACAAAGAAAATAAAATCTTTTATTAGGAGCTCGGGTCAGACCGACTTGCTCTATCTCTCACTTACAATAAACTTTTTACTATCTTTTACAAGTTATCAAAATGCGTTAAAAAAATTCGCCCCTTATAATGAGTTCTCAACCCCTTTATATAAAACTCATAAATTCAAAAGGAGTTACAATTTTGAATTGTAATAAATGGAAGTTAATTTTTTGTCTTGTAACTTACCAATGTATTTATGATATATTAGACCAAAAATTGAATTTGGATGTTACAAGACTGAACAGTTTCCTTAATATTATTTTTTCTTTATATGGTAAAAACGTAAATGACCTTAGAGTGATTGGTTATGATACTGTTGCAAAAGCGTCGCAAATGTCATTGAGTAATATCATAACAATATCATTCTTTAACTATTCATGGTTAAGGTTTACAATTATTTGGTCAGTAAGTAAACCCACTGAGACCGGTACGTATAGTATATTGGAATATTAGATTCCAATGGTTTCTCAATGAACCATTAGTCTCGGGAGACTCGTATAGACATGTAGGTGTTTATATCGGATAAACACTGAACAATTCACCGAAGATTCTTAATGGATGGTACACCAACGTCAATAAGAAAATTCTCGGGTTGAGTGAGTATAGTGATTCTTTGTCTTGAGATACCACAGTGGATATATGAGTCATCCTCCACACTTTGATGGCACTCACGTCACCGATCTATTTAGATCAGACCTCCGTCTGTTCGTTGGGTGTGGACTGCTAATCATTTTCGCTATCTATATGATGTTAGGGTTGGTGCTCGGAGTGCCAATCCGGATCGTATTTATGTCCGATTCATAAATACGAGCAATTATATTTTCCATAATATTATTAATTTTAATGGTAGCACCCTTGTCTTTTATACGCTTATTCGATCTAATTGCGATTAGATATCTGATTACGATTAGATTGAAATTGAATCTGGTTCAGTGATACGTGTATATTAGACAAAGACCCTAGGATTTACAGTATAGTCCGCAGTTACAACGTAGTTTGTAATTGACATTAGGAAGCGCACTATTAGTTGTATATCCTTAAATAAAGTTCCTGGTCAAGATTTGCTAACACGGATCGGTTAGTAAAATTCGCTGAGACCAGTACATGTCGTATATCGTAACTTGGTCCGATGGTTTATCCCAGTGAACCATGAGTCTCGGGAGAATCGTATATACATGTATGTGTTTATTTGATAAGACACTGAACGACTCACTGAAGGTTTCCTAATAGGTGGTACACCAACATCAATAGGAACATTCTCGAGTTGAGCGAGCATAGTGGTCCTTCAACTTGAGATACCACTGTGGATATATGATCTATCCTCCACACTTTGATGACAGTCACAATAACGATATAGTCATGATCAGACCTCCGCCTGTTCGTTGGGTGTGAACTGATGCTCATGATATCCTTTGCGTATCAAGATAAGATTCGCCAGTCCTGTGTACAAGGCACATGCATCCAGCACGTGTTTACGATCTAGTAAATCCATGGCCGTGGTATAACGTCGGAAACCAGTTCCGAGTGTTATTTTGGGATCGTAAATTGAAAGTCGACTGTATTATACCGAACGAATTTGTCGTTGTCATCTATATCCCATGTATAATACAGATGACATGTGACGTAGGGATTATACGTATACTATGACCTCGACTTGCATAGTTTAGCGAGATTATCCGTGGTCATCATAATTCACGAGTGTGAATTATGGACACGAAATTGGATTTCGTGACGGATAAACCTAAACTTAGAGAGTCCCACAATATGAAGTGTACTCGTTGAGCACTTGGGCAACTCGATATGAATTATACAGATTATTCATAATACTTCACCGGATTAAGTGAGTTAATTCGGATCGTTTAATCGTTAAATGACAACACATACAATTAGGGGATTTTGTCCGTTGGTAATTATTGTGTATTTATATTTGATACATAATTTGATTAGATACACATTAATTATTCGTCAAATGAGAATTTGACACATGCCATAAATATATGTGTTTATTATTTAATGTAAATAAGAAAATACATATATGGTTGTTTTAATTAATTATTTATTTAATTGTTAAATGATTAAATAATTGAAAAATTAAAATATCTTATCTTTTTGTCATAATTAGTATGACAAATGGTGACATGTTTTTTGGACACTTGGCATGATTTAAATCAAACTTTGTTTGTCCAATTTTGATTGGTAAATAATAAAGTTTGATTTGATTTTTGTCAATTTATTTGATAAATTTCAAAAAAGACAATTATGCCCCAAAATCCCTTAAATTTCAGCCATATATAAAGAGAGAGAAATTTTTTTTTTTTTTATCATCATCTATTTCTCCTTGCTGCCAAAACCTCCATGGAAATGGGTTTTCATTTTTTGCTTGATGATTCAAGCATACAAGTCAAGGAAAATCAAGAAAAAGGCTTATGAAATTTTGAAGTTTAAGAGGTAATCTTCAAATCTCTAAAGCTTGGAAATTTGATTTTTGTTTCTTGATTTCTTAGAAAAGTTCTAGAGTTACTTTACTTGTCAAAAATTGGGGCTTTTGTTTGTGGTTGTTGGAGAAGGAAGATTAGGCATGTGTGAAGTAGATATTGGGTGGAATTAATGTAATTTGCATCCAATTTGTTCAATTGTTGAAGAGTTGCATTCTAGAGTTGTTGATACACTCTAAATAGCCTAGAATTGTTCTATAGTTGTTCATATGTGGTGGGACTTCTTTGGTGTTGGATTAATTGGATTAATCTTTTTGAAAATTGGATTAAAGTATGAATTTAGGGCAAATTCGGTTTCTGTTACAGGTCTGGATTTGATTCTGATTTTGTGATAAAATTGTTGTTTTTAGAATGTTTTGGATGTAATTTGGGTGTTGGAACATTTTCTGGAAAGTGTTTCCGACTTGAAATAAGCGAAAACTGCCAAAGACGGCGTTACCGGGTGGATTTTGAGTCAACCGAGTGACGGCTGTCCAAACAGTGAATCCGTCACTGTTCAGGCATCCCATGAACTGCCCCGACACTATTGGAGCTGACCTGGGCAGTTTTCATAAGTGTCGGGTATTTGGTTCGGTCAAAAATGCGTTTTGCATCATTTTACGGAAAATCGGTTTTCGTAAAAATTTCACGAAGTTTCAACTATGTTTATGTCAATATTTGCTATTGAATAAATATGTTTAGGTGAAATATGAATAAATTATTCATATTAGATATTGAATAATTTATTCAGTATTTTGAAAAAGTTTTAAAATATGATTTCGCCCGAACCCGCGCTTCCGATGCGCCCATCACCGATTGAGACAATCTCAATTGATTAATATATGCAGGAATAAATCTTATTCCTAAATGTACCAACCACTGTTTGATTTGATAAAGGAATTTTGATTAACATTTAATCATTTCTTTGTGAGTGTAACTAGTTTTTTCGAAACCCTTAGACTTAACTAGTGAAGTGTCGCCGTATGGTAGGTTAGTTCATTAGATACAACTAGAATTCATATCCTCTCGGAATCCAAACTTGATATTGACCCAAAATGGATACCATCTGTATGTGGACAAAAACAAAGTCGTCTCGATGCGCCATTTGAATTTAATATTTTCGGACTAAGAACGGAGATCGCGAGATATATTATCGTATATCCCTCTCCCACTCACTATTTTAAAATTAAAGGTTTCTACTTGAAATTAATTTCCTAGTGTCTATAAGTTTATGCGTGGCTAAAACATAACTATATTTTACACTAGGGCATAATTAATGATCTTATCAATTTTAACTCTTAAAATTTATTCACTAATTCTCATTAATCTCAACTAATATTTTACTTAATTAAACTAATTTAATTAAGTTTAGTTTAGTGACCTAATTAATTTTAACTCTTAAAATTTTATTTCACCATCAGGTTTAAAATTTAGAAATTCAAAAGGGATAAAATTTTAAATTAGACTATTTAATTAATATATGTTGGGAAGCGGCCGCGAGTGCGCAGCGGAAAATAAAAATTATTATGCCGATTTCCCTTTGCCCAATATCCATTTGTTTTTATTATTCTACAAGCCTAGGCATGTTACTATATATTCTAAGCATAAAACTCATAAAACATGCAAAGAACATAAACCTAAACATGATAATTATCATAAGAACTCTAATTAAAATAAAGAAAGAAAAAGACTTACTTGAACCGAAGACTCCTCCGGTCCTCCCTCCAATCTACAAGCTTTTCTCGAACTCAGCAAGCTCTTCCATGTTCCAAAGAGCCACCCAAGTGTGTGGCCTCCAAATATGCACACACCAAAGCCAAAACTAAACGGCAAGACTACGCCTTGAGTGCACAAGTATTTTGCCCTTAGTGCTAGCCTAGGCAAATACCTCAAAACTTTTAACTCGAGGTTCCTCTAGTCAATTAGACTTAAGGATCCTCAAAATCAGTGGCTTACTCTTAAACTTTAGAGTTGCTCACTTATATAAACCCAAGATATGAAAGGTTTTGGTGTAGCGAATTTGTAAAGAATTCTTTGGGTTTATATAGTGCTCCAAAGACAACAAAATTAATTAAAAATCTGATGTGGGATAAAAGCTAATTTAATCTTAGCCATTGGATCTTAATTTAGTGGTTTAATGAGATTATAAAACCCTAATAAGAGTTTGGGCCGAATTGGAATTCAAAACAAAATTTTTTTTACTATTCACGTTACTATTCATTTGAATAGTAATTTTTTTTATTCCAATTCCCAAAGTGCCCCTATCGTCATTCACGAATCCCTAAGCCACTATGGAACCTCATAAATGATTTGTTCAATAATTAAACACATTGAACCATTTATGAACAGTTCCTACAACAATCATATATGTTGTTGTATTTGTACTGTGCACTGTTAACCATTGATTTCGACTTTGATGTGTGTGACTTTTTGAGTTCCCCTCAAGTTGGACATGAAATGAATCATGATAATTTAATCTAACATAAATTATCCTCCGATCAGAGGGACGTTCGATTTCAATGACCAAGGTTGACATCTAGTGTCACGACCCCCTCCCTAGAGCGGGCCCAACCCTAGAAAGGGGTCCGCGAATCACTTCAGCTTGAGCACCTATATGTCATGCAATTGAACCAAAAGTTCACAAGAAATATAATATCCCATAAAATGCAATCCAAATAAATCACAATAAGTGTTTACACCACAATAAATGTCTGAAAACATGAAAGTCATCCTAAATGTCCTATCTCAAAGCCAAAAGAAATGTCTGGACCAACCCGACTGACGGCTGTGGAAAACGAGTCAGATCCTGGTACTGATACTGCAACTGTTGCGCTGGCGAACTACCTGGGATGTTTGGGAAATGGGGGAGTGAGCTTAAAGAGCTCAGTAAGTAACAACACTCATACTCTCAACATGACCTCACAACAACTATATATATATATATATATATATATATATATGATAGTGAATATATGAAAATAACAGTTAATATATATATAACAGCTAACTCAAGCAGAACATACTCACAACAACACAATCTCACTCAAACAAGGTTTGTTATCCGGATTCGGTATAATAATGGATTGAAACCATTGGGAGAGTCCCTCTCTTACCCCCAAGGTTTCCCACCATATAATCTCGCATAAATGTACAAGAGGGGGATTGAACCACACGCCTCTGCTAATCTCGCATAAACTCGCATATCCGACCATTATCATACTAAATCCGGAAGCACAACAATCATCTCATACAACATCCAATACAACACATCTCATCGCATTTCATCCATCAACTCATCTTAAAGTCACACAATACTCAAATACTCCGATTCATATTACAAGCATACAATTTACAATCAGAAGTTATATTCACAATTTACATTCTCATGCTATCAATTACTCAGTCAATTTTCCAACAATACGTATATAATATATATATTATATTACATAAACTCACATATCAAACATCAATCAACAAACATTTATGTTAAGAGAATCATCATGCTTTGTACTTACCTCAATCCACGCAAAACTCTCTATATCTATATGTCCTCGCTAAAATCGAGCTCCAACGACTTCTGAATTTCAGAACGAGGTGGTCCACGGACAGTACACGTCACCAGGATCACAATGGTAGTGGTGGTAATGACGGATACTCGACGATCACCGACGAATAATCGAACAACGTTAACTCTCGTTCCAGGGTCATTTTACGACAACCGAATGTCCAAATTGGGAAAATGAGGTGTGTAACCTGCGTATCTTGACGAGGCAAAGATTCTGGTCCGGGAGGTGTCGATCACGCACTGCGGCACGTGGGGCGCATGAACCTACGGCGAGGAGGCGCGTGGAGGCGCATGGCGGCGCGTGAGAAAGAATCCGGCGATCGGACCAGCGGCGTTGGATTCGTCTCGGCGAGAGGATTCTCCTGATGTGGTCACTTGCCGAAAACGGTGACTGGAAGACGACGAACGAGCCTTTCTCTCAAATGCCCACACTTTCTCTCTCTTCTGCATTTTCTCTCACTACGGATCTGTTTCTCTCTCTAACAGACTATTGGTTTCTGGAAAATTATCTCTGATACACCACTACTCTCAATTACTTCACACCAAGCACACACACACATTAAAAGAATAGTTAAGGTTAGATGTTGTTTTTAACTAGGGGAATGGTTGAGTTTAATTAGGATAGTGGGTATTTGGTTACCAAGTTCTTAGGGGATAAGGATTGTTATTAATTTGAAATAATGAAAGATAATATAGGGACATGGTCTCATAATCTACACACCTTATAAAAAATTTCGTCCTTGAAATTTCTCAATCTTCAAATTGCTATGGATATTTCTCTCTCATGTCTTGTTCCACTTCCCAAGTCGCCTCTTGTATGTGATGATTCGTCCACATAACCTTTACAAGGGGAATCTGTCTGGATCTCAACTCTTGGACTTTTCGCTCTACAATCTTCACGGGTTTTTCTTCATAAGTCATATTCTCCCTCAATTCGACAGATTGGCTCTCCAGGATGTGAGTAGGATCATGTACATACTTCTTCAGCACCGATACATGAAATACATTATGAATCCTTTCTAACTCCGGTGGTAATGCAAGACGATAAGCCACTTTGCCCACTCTCTCCAATATCTCGTAAGGACCAATATAGCGTGGTGCTAACTTTCCTTTCCAGCCGAATCTCAATACTCCCTTCCAAGCGGAGACTTTCAAGAAGACGTTATCTCCTACTTGGAACTCAAGGTCATTTCTCCTTTTGTCAGCATAACTCTTCTTTCGACTCTGCACCTCCAACAGTCTAGCTCGGATAAGTCTGATCCTCTCAGATGTCATGTCTACCAAGTCTGAACCATGAATCTGTCTATCTCCAACCTCACCCCAACAAACAGGAGTCCTGCAATTCCTCCCATACAATGCCTCAAATGGAGCCATACCGATACTCGCTTGAAAGCTGTTGTTGTAAGCAAACTCTATCAGATGTAAATGAACATCCCATCCTCCAGCAAAAGTCAATACACATGATCTCAATAGGTCCTCCAATGTCTGAATAGTCCGCTTTGACTGCCCGTCAGTCTGAGGGTGAAATGCTGTGCTCATAGTAATATTCGACCCCATAGATTTCAGGAAACTCTACAAAAAATGAGAAGTATATATGGCATCTCTATCTGATACAATCGATGTCGGTACTCCATGTAACTGCACAATCTGCTCCACATATAGTTCTGCTAGCCTCTCTGGTCCCCACGTAACTCGAATCGGTAGTAAATGAGCAGACTTAGACAATCGATCCACTATAACCCAAATTGCATCGTAGCCTTTCTGTGTCCTCGACAGCCCTACTACAAAATCCATCGCAATGTTTTCCCACGGCCACTCAGGTATAGGTAGAGGCTGGAGTAGTCCAGCTGGGTGTTGATGCTCTGCCTTGACCTGCTGACAAACCAGACAACGAGATACAAACTCTGCAATCTCTCTCTTCATTCTCGACCACCAATAAGTTTTCTTCAAATTCTGATACATCTTGGTACTCACAGGATGCATGTTATATGGGGCATCATCAGCTTCATCCAAAATCTCTTGCTTAAGTGCTCCGGTAGACGGTACCACAACTCTATCATCAAAAAGTAATACATCCTCTGAACTCAGTCTGAAAGTACTAATCTCTCCCCCTACAGCTTCCGCTTTCCATTTCTTGCATTGTTCATCCTCGTCTTGTGCTGTTTTGAGTCTATCTAGCAGTGTAGGTCGAACTTTCGTATGAGCAAGGAGTCCTCCTCTGTCAGATACATCAAAGGTCAAACGTAACATCACCATCTCATCAAACATCCTCTGCCTAGCTCTCAGAAATTGCAGTTTACCCACGTTCTTCCTACTGAGTGCGTCAACAACTAAATTTGGCCTTCCCCGGATGGTAATTAATAGTATAATCATAATCACTGAGGAACTCCATCCAACGCCTCTGCCTCAAATTCAGCTCTCTCTGAGTGGGAAGATATTTCAGGCTCTTATGGTCGGTATAAATCTCGCACTTGGCACCATATAGATAATGCCTCTAAATCTTAAGAGCATGTACAATCGCTGCTAGCTCTAGATCGTGGGTGGGATAATTCTTCTCATGGGTCTTCAACTGTCTCGAGGCATACGCAATCACTCTTCCGTGTTGCATAAGTACACATCCTAATCCCTGATGTGATGCATCCGTATAAACCACATACCCATCAAGTCCAGACGGTAGAGTGAGTACCGGTGCAGTAGTCAATTTCTCCTTCAAAATCTAAAAACTCCTCTCATAATCGTCAGTCCACATAAATGATATTTCCTTTCTCGTCAGCTGTGTCATTAGGGGGCGGCAATAATAGAGAAGTCTCGGATAAATCGACAGTAGTAACCTGCTAGTCCCAAGAAGCTCCAAACCTCCGTCGCCATCCTTGGTCTCTCCCAATTCAGAACTGCTTCAATCTTCGCGGGTCCATATAGATACACTCTCCTGAGATGATGTGGCCCAGAAATACCACTCTGTCTAGCCAAAACTCACATTTAGAGAACTTGGTATACAACTGCTCCCTCCTCAAAATATCCAATATCAATCGTAGGTGCTGCTCATGATCGATCCGAGATCGCGAATATACAAGGATGTCATCAATGAACACCACAACAAACTTATCCAAGTACGGCTGGAACACTCTATTCATCAAACCCATGAACGCTGCAGGTGCATTAGTAAGTCCGAATGGCATCACTAAGAACTCATAATGTATGTATCTAGTGCGAAATGCAGTCTTCAAAATATCCACATCCTGAATTCTCATCTGATGATATCCTAATCGAAGGTCGATTTTTTAAAACACTGAGGCTCCCTGAAGTTGATCAAACAAGTCGTCGATACGAGGCAACGAGTACCGGTTCTTAATCATTACCTTATTGAGCTGACGATAATCGATACACAATCTTAATGTCCAATCCTTATTTTTCACAAATAATACTGGTGCTCCCCAAGGTGAGACACTGGGCCGAATAAATCCTCGATCTAACAGCTCTTGCAACTGTTCTTTCAACTCCTTCATTTCTGCTGGGGCTATACGGTATGGAGTTATCGAAATAGGGGCGGTGCCAGACATCAGATCTATAGTAAACTCTAGATCTCTACGTGGAGGTAATCTTGGTAACTCATCAGGAAACACGTCATGGTATTCCCTTATAACTGGAATATCTACTATCTGCGTCGATCCACCTTCCTCCACTGTAGCAATACTCGCTAAAAAGCCATTACACCCCTGCCTGATCATTCTATAAGCCGACATAGCAGAAATGATAGGTGCCACCACTCGACTACGATCAATGACTACCATGAATTCCCCATCATCTGACTTAAACCTCACTTCCTTATCGCTACAATCGATAACGGCTCCATGAGCTGTCAGCCGAATCCATCCCTAAAATCAGGCTGAAGTCCTCCATCTCTAACGGGTAAAGTACAACTGGGAGTCGTCTCCCCTCAATCTCCACACTCAATCCTCTGTATATTGTATCTATCCTGATGTCCTTCCCCGAAGGGAGACTCACAACCAAAGAAATCCTGTTGGACTCCGCTACACTACCTAAACAAGGAATACAAGCAGTGGCAATAAAAGAATGTGTGGAACCTGTATCAAAAAGAGCTCGAACAAGTGTACCTGATACTCGAACTATGCCAGATACAGCAGCACCACCATCATGTACCTCCTGCTCGGTCATGGCGAAAACTCATCCCCTGTCAGCATCAGGTGCATTATATGTCTGAGATGTCTGTCCTCTACCACCATATGCTCCACTCAGAGTCCTTCTGCCTCTACCTTGTGGAAAACCCGAGCCTCGCCCACTACTACTACCAGAACTGGTCCCTCTACCACGTCCTATTGTCACCGCTCCTCCTACTGGTTGATCAACTCCACGAGATCCATCACCAGCGGTACAATCTCTAGCTAAATGCCCAACCTGATGACACTCAAAACATCTCTTTCCCCTGTTGCATTGTTTTGCTGATATGTCCCTCCTGACCACAATTATAGCATCGACGTGTGCTAGTCGATCGAGATACTACACTCGCTGCACTCTGATCAACAGATGGTATTGTGCCTCTACTATAGACCTGCTCAGTCCGACCCCCACGAAACTGTCCTCTAGGAGGTGCACTCTGTGTGCCTCTGGGTGGTACCCCACTGTGTCTCGGCTGCGGAGAATACTATCTACTATTAGGTCTGCCCTGTCTCCCATCATAAACCTCATCTCGCCCCCTCTTCCTACTGTCTCGGAGGGCTGCTCTGTTCTCCCTCTTGACCCTAATGTCACTCTCTGTAATCATAGCTCTGTCAACTAGTACCGTATATGGCAACTTTCCCAAAATCGAGATCCGTGACCTAATCTCCTGTCTCAGCCCGCCCTTGAACTTCTCACATTTGTCTTATTCTCGCCGAATTAACTCTGGGTAGTACCGGGATAGGGAAATCATTCACCTCTCATACTCCATCACTGTCTCTGATGATCCCTGAACCATATGCTCAAACCGACGACGCTGCTCACTACGATAAGCATAAGGGAAGTACTTCTCATTGAAGGCTTCCTCGAACATATCCCAGGTGATATACTGAGGCCTTCTAAGTCCATCAGCTCTCCAATAATCCGGTGCTCTCAGTCTATCAGTCAGTATAGTCTCAGTGTGCTTCCACCAGGTCTCCGCCTCACATCTCATCATAAAGGCAACAAACCTCACCTTCTATTGATCTGTCAAGTCTAACACACTGAATATATGCTCAACATCATTCTTCCATTTCTCAGCAGCAAGGGGATCAGCTGTATCATGAAACTGAGGAGGCCTCAAAATAAGAAACTAGTCTAGCTTGCTTGTATTACCACCGCTGCTCGAAGGTACTTTAGCCACTGGTCCTCTGGAAACCATCTGTGTAACAACATCAATAAACCTCCCCAAAACATCTTCTAGATTAGTGGCAGTCGGTGGAACTGAATGAGCATCATGAGTAATATCAGGTGCAACCGGAGGAGCCGGGTCAGGTGCAGCTGCATCAATAACGGTGGGGGCAGCTGTCGAAACTACTAGAGGTATGCGTCGAGAACCTTCGCCAACCTTAAAAATCGGTGGAACACCAGATAAAGCTACATCCGGTTCAGGATCTACAGGCTGAGTCTAAGGTCTCTCAATATTAAGCTCCGACACTCTTGCGTATCAGTACCACGGCCACGTCCAGACATTTTCCTACAAACATAAAACTATTATTTAATAATGCAATGTGTCTAAAGAATCTATAACCTACGCTCTGATACCAAAATTTGTCATGACCCCCTCCCTAGAGCGGGCCCAACCCTAGAAAGGGGTCCGCGAATCACTTCAGCTCGAGCACCTATATGTCATACAATTGAACCAAAAGTTCACAAGAAATATAATATCCCATAAATTGCAATCCAAATAAATCACAATAAGTGTTTACACCACAATAAATGTCTCAAAACATGAAAGTCATCCTAAATGTCCTATCTCAAAGCCAAAAGAAATGTCTGGACCAACCCGACTGATGGCTGTGGCAAACGAGTCAGATCCTGGTACTGATACTGCTACTGTTGCGCTGGCGAACTACCTGAGATGTTTGGGAAATGAGGGAGTGAGCTTAAAGAGCTCAGTAAGTAACAACACTCATACTCTCAACATGACCTCACCAACAATATATATATATATGATAGTGAATATATGAAAATAACAGTTAATATATATATAACAGCTAACTCAGGCAGAACATACTCACAACAACACAATCTCACTCAAACAAGGTTTGTTATCCGGATTCGGTATAATAATGGATTGAAACCATTGGGAGAGTCCCTCTCTTACCCCCAAGGTTTCCCACCATATAATCTCGCATAAATGTACAAGAGGGGGATTGAACCACACGCCTCTGCTAATCTCGCATAAACTCGCATATTCGACATTCATTATCATACTAAATCCGGAAGCACAACAATCATCTCATACAACATCCAATACAACACATCTCATCGCATTTCATCCATCAACTCATCTTAAAGTCACACAATACTCAAATACTCCGATTCATATTACAAGCATAAAATTTACACTCAGAAGTTATATTCACAATTTACATTCTCATGCTATCAATTACTCAGTCAATTTTCCAACAATACGTATATAATATATTTATATTATATTACATAAACTCACATATCAAACATCAATCAACAAACATTTATGTTAAGAGAATCATCATGCTTTGTACTTACCTCAATCCACGCAAAACTCTCTATATCTATATGTCCTCGCTAAAATCGAGCTCCAACGACTTCTGAATTTCAGAACGAGGTGGTCCATGGACAGTACACGTCACCAGGATCACAATGGTAGTGGTGGTAATGGCGGATACTCGACGATCACCAACGAATAATCGAACAACGTTAACTCTCGTTCCAGGCTCGTTTTACGATAACCGAAGGTCCGAATTGGGAAAATGAGGTGTCTAACCTGCGTATCTCGACGAGGCAAAAATACTGGTCCGGGAGGTTTCGATCACGTACGGCGGCATATGGGAGCGTGAATCAACGGTGAGGCGGCGTGTGGAGGTGTGTGGCGGCGCGTGAGAAGGAATCCAGTGATCGGACCGGTGGCGTTGGATTCGTCTCGGCGAGAGGATTCTCCTGATGTGGTCACTTGCCGAAAATGGTGACTGGAAGATGACGAACGAGCCTTTCTCTCTCCTGCCCACACTTTCTCTCTCTTCTGCATTTTCTCTCACTACAGATCTATTTCTCTCTCTAACAGACAACTGGTTTCTGGAAAATTATCTCTAATACACCACTACTCTCAATTACTTCACACCAAGCACACACACACATTAAAAGAATAGTTAAGGTTAGATGTTGTTTTTAACTAGGGGGAATGGTTGAGTTTAATTAGGATAGCGGGTATTTGGTTACCAAGTTCTTAGGGGATAATGATTGTTATTAATTTGAAATAATGAAAGATAATATAGGGACATGGTCTCATAATCTACACACCTTACAAAAACTTTCGTCCTCAAAATTTCTCAATCTTCAAATAGCTCTGGATATTTCTCTCTCATGTCTTGTTCCACTTCCCAAGTCGCCTCTTGTATGTGATGATTCATCCACATAACCTTTACAAGGGGAATCTGTCTGGATCTCAATTCTTGGACTTTCCGCTCTACAATCTTCACGGGTTTTTCTTCATAAGTCATATTCTCCCTCAATTCGACCGGTTAGCTCTCCAGGATGTGAGTAGGATCATGTACGTACTTATTCAGCATCGATACATGAAATACATTATGAATCCTTTCTAACTCCGGTGGTAATGCAAGACGGTAAGCCACTTTGCCCACTCTCTCCAATATCTCGTAAGGACCAATATAGCGTGGTGCTAACTTTCCTTTCCAGCTGAATCTCAATACTCCCTTCCAAGGGGAGACTTTCAAGAAGACGTTATCTCCCACTTGGAACTCAATGTCCTTTCTCCTTTTGTCAGCATAACTCTTCTATCGACTCTGCACCTCCAACAGTCTAGCTCGGATAAGTCTGATCCTCTCAGATGTCATGTCTACCAAGCCTGAACCATGAATCTGTCTATCTCCAACCTCACCCCAACAAACAGGAGTCCTGCACTTCCTCCAATACAATGCCTCAAATGGAGCCCTACCGATACTCGCCTGAAAGCTGTTGTTGTAAGCAAACTCTATCAGATGTAAATGAACATCCCATCCTCCAGCAAAAGTCAATACACATGATCTCAATAGGTCCTCCAATGTCTGAATAGTCTGCTCTGACTGCCCGTCAGTCTGAGGGTGAAATGTTGTGCTCATAGTAATATTCGACCCCATAGACTTCTGGAAACTCTACCAAAACTCTATATATCTATATGTCCTCGCTAAAATCGAGCTCCAACGACTTCTGAATTTCAGAACGAGGTGGTCCACGGATAGTACATGTCACCAGGATCACAACGGTAGTGGTGGTAATGGCGGATACTCGACGATCACCGACGAACAATCGAACAACATTAACTCTCGTTCCAGGCTCGTTTTACGACAACCGAAGGTCCGAATTGGGAAAATGAGGTGTCTAACCCGCGTATCTCGACGAGGCAAAGATTCTGGTCTAGAAGGTGTCGATCACGCACGACGGCACATGGGGTGTGTGAACCGATGGCGAGGCGGCGCGTGGAGGCACGTGGCGGCGCGTGAGAAGGAATTCGGTGATTGGACTGACGGCATTGGATTCGTCTCGGAAAGAGGATTCTCCTGATGTGGTCACTTACCGAAAAAGGTGACCAGAAGATGACGAACGAGCCTTTCTCTCTCCTACCCACACTTTCTCTCTCTTCTGCGTTTTCTCTCACTACAGTTCTGTTTCTCTCTCTAACAGACTACTGGTTTCTGGAAAATTATCTCTGATACACCACTACTCTCAATTACTTCACACCAAGCACACACACACATTAAAAGAATAGTTAAGGTTAGATGTTGTTTTTAAATAGGGGGAGTGGTTGAGTTTAATTAGGATAGTGGGTATTTGGTTAACAAGTTCTAAGGGGATAATGATTGTTATTAATTTGAAATAATGAAAGATAATATAGGGACATGGTCTCACATCTAGCAACATTCCAAGACCCCCAAATGAGAAGGAAAGATATATATACCCATTCTGTATGCGATTTACATATGATACGGTCCATCGCCTCACTGTATCCCCACATATTGACCTAGGGTACGGAAAGTGTCTACCCATATGGTCAATTGTATGATGTTGATAGTGTCATGAATCGTGCTAACCCAAGAATCTCACATGATTCTTCCGCTGTGGCCACAGTCTCAAGCACTGATCACACTTATCAACCCACGAACTGGAATATTACTCTTATAAGAAAATATTATACGAGAGAATGGCGATTCTCTGTTGTATCTTTATAAACTTCATGTGTTTCAACAAATGACCCAATCATACCCTTATGACCGGATCTTTTGAACCAGTGAAGGAGAATATCAAAGTTATTTGATCCACACATAAGATTGTAAACACCTCAAGTCTAAAGACTAGTCATATAATCGATCCATGAAAGTTCTCACAGACACGTGGGATAAACACTCCATATGAAAAATTTCGGTGGTCAGTTCGATGGACACGAGCAACTCGTGCATCCATGTGATACACCAAGCGGACGGATCTCCGCTAGTAGCCTATGAGATCGGCTACCCCACTAAAGGGTGGATCATATCATCATGCTAGTATCTCCGCTTTGTGAATGCCCAGATTATTGACAAAACTATAACTAGGAACATTTAAGAGTAATGATTCTCATCAGGCGTGGAAGCCATCGTCTTATTACTCCAAGGGCTTTATTACAGTGTTGATGATTCATATAAGTTATGTAAGACATATATAATAAAGATTGCCATTTTATTAATTAATGAAAATATTACAAATACATGTACATATTGCCCATCCACAAGTTGGGTATAGGGCATATCCCTAACAATCTCTCACTTGTACTATAGCCAACTAGTATGAATCTGGACACCATACTCTCGGGTGTGCCTATCATGCTTTTTTTGAGTCAGCCCTTTAGTTATAGAATCTACAAGATTATCTTCTGTGGGTATTTTCTCTATAATAACTTATTTTCTCTCAACAATCTCTCTGATGAGATGAAATCGCCTGAGTATATGCTTGGATTTCTGGTGGGACCTTGGTTCCTTTTATTAAGCAATGGCGCCCGTGTTGTCACAGTACATCGTGATGCCATTCTTTATCGCGGGAAGCACTTCCAGCTCTGTGATGAACTTCTTTATCCAGACTGCTTCTTTAGCAGCCTCATATGCTGCAATATACCCGGCTTCAGTGGTGGAGTCCGCTATAGTTGACTGCTTTGAGCTTTTCCAACTGACAGCACCGACATTCAAAGTAAACAGATATCCTGTTTGCGATCTGCTGTCATCCCTATCGGTCGGAAAGCTCGTATCACAGTAACCAATGACTTTCATCTCAGAACAATCTCTGTATGTCAAAAACACATCCCTAGTTCTTCTCAGATACTTGAGGATTGTTTTGACAACTGCCCAGTGTTGCTCACCAGGATTTGCCTGATACCTGCTCGTTATGCTAAGAGCATAAGAGACATCAGGTCTTGTATACAGCATGACGTACATGATCGATCCTATTACTGAAGCGTAAAAGATCCTACTCATAC
This sequence comes from Zanthoxylum bungeanum, assembly GCA_019454045.1. Lineage (NCBI taxonomy): Eukaryota > Viridiplantae > Streptophyta > Magnoliopsida > Sapindales > Rutaceae > Zanthoxylum > Zanthoxylum bungeanum. The sequence continues at coordinate 147,490 of SKCR01041381.1, read as the reverse complement.
GCTCTCTATCTGAAGGAGTATGTGGACATTGCTCCTTAGATAATTTGATTCCATGACAAGTAGGTAAATTACCTCTTTTGGAATCTTCCATTTTGAATCTTTTCAAAACTTTATCTATGTACGTAGATTGAGAAAGTCCTAACAACCTCTTAGATCTATTACGGTAGATCATAATGCCGAGGATGTAGGCTGCTTCTCCCAAAATCTTTCATGGAGAAATTCTGAGATAACCATTGCTTGGTGGCTTGCACCATGGGAATATAATTCCCGATGATTAATATGTCATCGACATATAAAACAAGAAATACAACAGCACTCCTACTACTTTTCCTGTAAACACAAGGCTCGTCTACATTTTTGATGAAGTCAAATTCTTTGATTGTCTCATCAAATCGTATATTCCAACTTCTGGAGGCTTGCTTGAGTCCATAAATGGATCGTTTAAGCTTGCATACTTTATTATGATCATCCTTAGATGCAAACCCCTCAGGTTGTGTCATATAGACTTCCTCTACGAGGTTCCCATTTAGGAAAGCTATTTTAACATCCATCTGCCAAATCTCATCATCAAAGTGTGCAGCCAGTGCCAGTAAAATTCGAATGGACTTTATCATTGCAACATGCGAGAAGGTTTCGTCATAGTCAATTCCTTGGATTTGTCTATAACCTTTCGCCACCAACCTAGCCTTATAGGTTTGGATGTTACCTTCTGCATCAGTTTTACGCTTGTAAATCCACTTGCAGCCTATGGGTTTTATCCCTTCAGGTGCATCTACCAAGTCCCAGACTTGATTCTGATATATAGAGTCTATTTCGAATTTCATGGCCTCAAGCTACCTGACTGAATCAATGTCACGCTTTGCTTTGTCATAACTGGTGGGATCGTCATTATCAATGACCTGATCATGTTCCTCATCAATATGGAAACCATATCTTTCAGGCTCATGTCTTTCCCTACCAGACCTTCTGAGTTCATAACCTTGTGGTTGTTCTGTCGCTACCCTTTTGAGGGGCCTGTGGTTTAGTTCTATGTTAGTTTGTTCTTCTCGTACCTCATCGAGGTCAAGTCTACTCCCACTATATTTCTTGAGAAGGAATTCATTCTCTAGAAATTTAGCATTTCGTGAGACAAATGTTCTTTGTTCATTTGGAACGTAGAACACGTATGCTCTTGAGTTCAAGACATATCCTACAAACTTACATTTAACTGCCCTATCATCCAATTTATTAGTTTGTGTGAGCTTGACATATGCGTCATATCCCCAAACTCTTAGATAACTAAGACTATGACGTTTCCCAGACCATAACTCATATGGTGTTTGACTAAAAGTCTTGGAAGGAACTTGGTTTAGTAGTAGTGTTGCAGTTTCTAAAGCAAGACCCCAAAATGAAAGAGGTAGATCCGTATCTGGCATCAATGATCAGAACATATCTAATAATATCCGATTTCTCCTTTCAGAGACCCCATTATGTTGTGGAGTTCCCGGAGGAGTCCACTGGAAACAATGCCATTTTATCTCAAGTAATCTTGAAATTCGTTGCTTAAGTATTCACCACCTCGGTCAGACCTTAGTGACTTAATACTTTTATTAAGCTGGTTTTCTACTTCAGCCTTGAAGTCTTTGAATTTCTCAAAGGCTTCATATTTGTATCGCATAAGGTACACATACCCATATCACGAATGATCATCGTTAAAGATAATGAAGTAGGAGAATCCACCTCTAGCGGTGACTGACATTGGTCTGCATACATCAGAGTGTATGAGTTCTAATGTCTCCGCTGCACGCTGTCTTTTACCTTTGAAGGGTAATTTGGTTATTTTACCAAGTAAAAAAGACTCACAAGTTCCATAAGGTTTATATTTGAAGGGTTTGAAACACCCATCCTTATGTAGCTTAGTCAATCTTGTTTCATTGATATGACCTAAGCGACTGTGCCATAAAAGTGATTCATTGAGATTATTCGAGTTAACATTGTATATATTAGAGGTTGAACATTCTTTGTTAGTTTGTAAGACATAGATACCATTATTCAAAATACCATCTCCATATTTTATTTCATTGAAATAAATAGAACATTCATTACAACTTATTAGGCATGAAAAACCTTTATTACATAAAGAAGAAATTAAAATGATGTTCTTTACTAGAGAAGGTACATAAACACAATCTTCTAAGTCTAAAACTAAACCATTCGGAAAAACTAATGAATAAGTCCCCACGCACAATGCAGCAAGTTTTGCTCCATTACCCATGCGTAAGTCAACCTCCCCATGACGGAGTCTCCTATTGTTTCTCAGGCCCTGCACATTGTTACACAAGTGAGTCCCACAACCGGTGTTAAGCACCCAAGTAGAAGGTTCAGAGTTTTGAGAATATAGTTCAATCATATACAACATACCTGAAGCATTGGGCTTCTTGGCCTCTTGGGCTTCCCTCGCTTTCAAGGATCTGCAGTCTTTCTTCCAATGACCATTCTTTCCACAAAAGAAACATTTCCTTTTTCCCTTTTTCTTCTCCACCTTACCATTGGGCTTTAGGTGATCTAGAGCCTTGGCATTGCCCTTATTTTTCTTTGGGCCTCGTGGCTTCAGGTCCGTACCCGTAAGCATGACGAAGGTTTTAAGCTCCGGTTTCAAGTCCTTATCTGCTTGCTTTATCAGATTGTTCAATTATGCTAAAGTAACTTCTTTATCAGACATATGAAACTGCATAATAAAGTTAGAGAATTCTTTTGGTAAGGATTGAAGAATTAGATCGTGACCTATCTCATGATCCATGATGAACCCGAGGTTGGCCAATTTTTCAATGTGGCCAATCATCTTAAGCACATGTCCACTAATAGATCCTTCCTTATACCTTGTTTGGAATAAGGTACATGACACTTGGAATCTCACCGTATGAACAGAAGTTGCATACAACTCCTTCAAGTGAAAGATGATGGTTTGGGCATCCATATCTTTGTGAGTTTTCTAAAGTTCGTTCGACATAAAGCCAAGCATTATGCAAACTGCTTACTCATCATCATCGACGTGTTTCTTCCAAGCATCAAATGTATCTTGGTCAACATCTTCTGCGGGTTCAGGGGGAAATGGTCTTTCAAGAACATATAAAATCTTTTCTTGTCGTAAGACAATTTTAAGGTTTCTAAACCAGTCATTGTAGTTGTCCCCTTTGAGATTATGCTCATCAAGGATGGAACGAAGTGATACTCTGTTTTCCATTTGAATGTTTGTGAAATATTTTAACCCACATGTTAAGAGAAAATGTTAAAATTAGGAATATGTTTTTATTAATGTTTCATAATAACATGGGCTTTTAATATTATGAAGTTGCTCCCACTCAATTGTTTTAAAATTTTAAGCAAATCGCATCAACCCCAATATGATGGATTTCTTATGGGTAAGGATCCCATTATCATCATTTCATAACTCCGACTAGGGCCGATCGTTATAAAATACGATAATTAGGTAGGTTCCCAACCAATTTATGATATAAATCACAATTCTTTGATCATTGGGTTGGGCAATCAAACATGCCATAGCTTATGCTAGTCCTTGTGGACACCCAATCTTTTCCACTAAGTTATAAGACCACACCTAAGGGTCGCTGCGTCTTATGACTTAGAAAAGTCAAACCATTGTCAATAGTACGATTTAGGGACAAATTGGTATTGGTCAGTCTGGTAAAGCCTAGTCCTGCCAAGTGTAATAGGAGGTTGTGTTTTACCGATGGTACGGGAAACAGCTTCGCTCTGGATAGACCCCCCGCGGAATCCCATTGGTAGTATGACTATGTGTCTATGGGAGTCTGCAATCAGGGTAGGTGTATTTGGTCTTAACCTGAGACTTGCACCGCTAACACATACGACAATCAATATACTTTAGTTGAGGTCGTCCAGGGCTTTAACCGGTTCTGTGTACGCCAATGCTGGGTATATTGAGAATCGTAGTGTGTTGGGTGTGATGTCAAGACGGAAGTGTCACTCCAGTCATATGGAGATGATGGTCACGTTGGATACGGAACTTGTTCTCTTAAATGCTCGAGCTATCGGGATATTATGACAAGGTCATGTATATCTGATAATAGAGACTAGTTGCCAGACATCCGATATGTGCTTCGTACGGGGCAGACACAATTCCATCCCCAGGCCTAGCACGTGATTATCCGATACTGGACAAAAATACGCAATACTTTGGTATACTACGCTTGATATAGATCACATATTCCTATAATGATATTTCTGGAGAATTGGGTAGGCATGGCGCTTTGCTAGAAGCCAACCTTGTCTTGTAAATCGGTATAAACGTAGTACGAGGTACTTACGTGTTCGGATAGTCCGACGACCGTATTTACTGCCAACATATCCGGGGATCTCATGGGTCGCTTCCCGAAGATTCACCGATGATGTATGACTCGCACTTTATTAATCTGGGATTAATTAGAAGAGAGAGAAAATTAATCTGGGATTAATTACGGAGATATTTTATCTGGGATAAAATATTAATTAAAGAGAGAGAACGATTAATTTGGAATTAATCGATAAAATAATATATTTGATATATTATACGAGATTGGATTTCGACGCGGAATTAAAATTAGATTTTAGTTCGGGCGAACGAATTAATTTAGAATTAATTCGTTAGCGACGTGAATAGTGATTTCGCTAGGCGTAATCATTTAATTACGACGCAACGGAAAATTTGTTAATTTGGAATTAACGAACCCGAGCCCGGGATTATTTACGAGCGCATTCGCATTTCGAATTCGAGTGCGGCACGCAAGTCAAATCGAGCGTCAAATCGCAAGTCACATCAAGCGTCAAATCAAATGTCACTTTGAGTGATGTGACAAGTTGTCACTTGATTTGAGTGATTGATGTGGTGGTTGAAAAATATTAATTGCTTTTTGCTTTTTGACTTTTGCTTTTTGATTTTTGGTAAATGAAAATGCTTTTTGTATTTGTTTTTTTTTTTGGAAAATAAAAATAAATATATAAGTAAAACATTTTCCTTCTCTCTCCACTTGACTTTCACGTTTTTTCCTCTCCCTCTCTTTTCCCTCCTTCTTCACTGTTTGGAACTGTTTTCTTCCTTCCATTTTCTGGTTTTGACCGAATTAGTGAGAAGCAAAGAAGAAGAAGAAGTGCTAGCACACACATGAGTTATACATAGATGATAGGGAAACTAACACATGAGCTTGGAATCAATTTTGGAGCTTGAAGCTTGGAGCTTCCATGGTGTTCATCAATGACCGGTCATGGAGGAGACAAAAACCACCAAAACCGTGCAGCCCACTGTCACAGAAGCTCACTGTCGAGCTTCACAAGGAGGAATAAATGCATCTTGTTCTTCGTAGCATCAAACCCATCAATGTGAGTATGTATTCCGCCTTACTCCTTTGTGTATTCATGCGAATTTCTTGCTTGATTTCATGATTTTGGGACCTAATTAGAAACCAACAATGGTATCTATGAGCTTTGATCAAGCATGAAAAAGTTAGGGTTTGAAATTGGGTAAAATCAATTGAAGCATGATTTGGTTAATTGATTGATTAAGTATGCTTATATGTTGATTAATTGAAGTTGTGTATGTTCAATTTCATGAAATTGGATTGGATCCATTTTTCCCCAAAATTTTGGGCATGGCCAAAAATATGAACCCTAAATTAGTCTTGGTAATTTTGTTTTTGATCATTGGATGACTTAAAATAATTGGGTTATGTTAATTTGAAGTTCAATTGGATTGAATTTTGATTTGGAACAATTTTCCCCAAATTAAAGTAGGCTTGGCCGAATTAAAGTAACATGAAATTCATTGTGTTTTTTGATTTTGATTCATTGGATGAGTTGAATTGATTTGGGAAATAATGATTGTGGATTCAATTGAATTGAAACCGAATCGGATTGGAAAAACCCCTAATTATCGAGACTTTAAGCATGTGAAAATGGGTTTGATTTTGAATGAATTGTGTTGGACACTATTTGTTATTAAAGTGCATGATTAATTATGCTAATTGATGTTTTAGAAATATTAATTGGGTGGTTAATTGTGGATTACACTTAGGTTAATTAATTATGGAATTTGGAATTTTATAAGTTAATTAATTGGGCTTGTTTTTGGAAATTGGGCCTTATAGGTTGTAATTGGGCTTTTGGGCTTGGTTGTACCAAGTAAGGTTTAGGCCAATTTGGTTGGATCCAATTGGGCCCAAAACCGCATCCATAAAGTCCAATTATGACTTAATGGACCTTAATTATTTAATTGGGCCTAATGGGCCAAAATTAATTTAAAGGCTTATGGGGTAACTCCCGGATTGGACCTTGGTTATCGGTTTGACCCGAGTTGACCAAAAGTCCCCGCCTTAAGAAATTAATTAAAAGCCATTGGACTTTAATTAAATAAACATTAGATGTTAATCGGGCTTAGAGACCGTTGCGATTAAATTGGAATTTAAGTCGTAAAGGTTCGTTAATAAAAGGTGTAATATTTAATTTAGAATTAAATAGTGAATTAGAATTAAATGCGTATTAAATTGGATTTAATTATGTAGTTTAATTTAATTCGATAATTCGTACTTTGAGTACTTATTCGCAAAACGAGTTTGACTCGAGCAAAAATCAAATCGTTGTTTGAACATTGGATGATCACTAATTATCAGATTAATTAATTGGATTAGATTGATTGATAACATGCTTGTATGAATACATGGTTGCGATGCATGAATAATATATATCAGATGGATATTAGAAGGGTGGGGCAATTTTAGAAATTGTTGTAATAAATTTGATTTATTAATTGGACCTGCGTGTCCAACCTTATCACCTCTATACTCTTTGTATTCTCTTCTCACCTATTCCCCTCAATGTAAATGAGGTTTCTTTAGAAGTGTAGTGTAACGGGTAGAAGTAAATACATGTGCTAGATTTGAAGAGAGAAAGAGAGAGATTTGATCTAGGATCAATGTAAAAGTATTCATCCGCATATCATTATTATTTTATTTATACGCGCTTTATTATGTGTTTAGAATACATGTTTAAGGGTGTATGATGATGAGACTTTAACAAAGATAATAAATTGGTTGCCAATTTGCACGCGAAAAACCCTCGTTCAATATTAAGCGTCTTTCCTTCCATTGAGTGATTCTCACTCAAGATCCTAGACGGCATTGGTTAGTTGGCCAAAGTCAAGGCCTTTGTCTGTCGAAGATGTGTTTGAATCACGAAGGCTTTGTTCCATATCGGTGTCTTGTCCAAGTTGTGGTTTGTTGGCCAAAGTCAAGACCATTCTTGTCCATCGACATTGATTACGAAGCTTTCCATGGTCAATGGGTCGCGCTTGACTGGGATCATCTAAGTTTGTTGTGCCAAAGCCAAGGCTTAGTTGATTCAGAGGAAAAAGGTTAGGTAATACATTGGATGTATTGGCATATATAAGATATATGTTTTGGACTTGGACATCCCCCTACCGGATCTAGGAATTGGATTGGATCCAATTGATCTTAGAGATCTACCTAGTTAATTATCATACAATTTGTTGGCCAAAGTCAAGATTGTGTGATATTTAACGGGATCCTAGCCTACTAGGAAATGCGGTTTCCCGAGTACTCGATAGAGGGTTAGAGGCTCGCCGAAAATAGTGGGAGGCAAGAATTGAATTTGCAATATTCGTTCAATTACTCGCCATACGCGCTCAATCACAAATTATTTCGTCGTTTGATTAAATGTTAGTTGGACTAATATTTAAATTGTTGTTTTAATAAGCAGTTGGACTGTATTATAGTTGATTATATAATTGGATTATAGTAATCAATATATTTGAATTAATTGATTTCGATTTACAGTTGATTTTATAATTGGATTATAATAATCAATGTAATTGAGGTTAATTGATTTAAATTATATTTGATTGTATAGTTGGACTATAATAATCAATATAATACATAGTACCACAAATCGTTGATTAAATAGTTGGACTATTAGAATCAAGATAAAATTGAGAGATTGACATTTAAAACATAATCCTGGGGAAAATGTATTTAAATGGTTTAATTTTCAAATTGGGAATAAGTTTCAGGATGGTCCTGGAAACTAATATGTTACTTTATTTGATAAAATAACATGTTAAGCCTAAGCTTGGAGTTAAGCAAATAAGTGGAACATAATATTTGGAATATTCATGTAATGAAAACTTTAGCGCTTAATCCATTAAGCTTGTCGCAGTAGACTCCTTAATTTCTGAATCAGAATTAAGGATTAGATCCTTAAAGTATGATAATGAAATTGGAGGATTTTCATGGATCTATTTTAGATCTTTTGAAATACTAAAAATTACAATAAATAATTCTTGGAGAATTAATGACTAATCTCAAGGAGATAAAGTCAAAGTTTGCAATAAGGCAAGTAGCGCAAGGCGCACTTTACTTCGATATTCTAGAAACCCGAGGCTTGGCCAAAGGCTTCTGGAATATGAAAAGGGCAAGGCAAAATCATTATAATCTTCTAGGAAGATAAAATGACATATCCCAAGAAGGAATTGAAGACGAGCAAGGCTCTGACTTCAAAAATGATTGTCATAATTATGTTCATAGCTAGTATTAAAATTAGATTTTAGATACTTAGTGTGGTACATAAAATATATGTATTGATGTTCAGAATCTGTTTTGAACAGGATACTGACATCATTAGAGATTTATCTGCAAATTGGAAACGGGACGAAAGTCGCTGTTTTAACCGTAGATACCTGAATTTAGGAACTACCTTCGGGTTAGTACTTAAATTTAGAAACTGTTATAATGTAGTTAGTTTGACTAGAAATATTATCTCTATATCAGTGTTTAACCCGCTGCGGGTGAACCTTTATATTTTAGAACACTAAAGTGTTTTATTATATAAAGATGATATTGAGATAAACGCATTAGATGTGAATACATCATTTATATTTTGAATATAAATAAATCTTAAATATATAACATGACAAAAGGATAGCTCAAACTGATTTGATCAATTAAGAAACTTAAATGTGGCATAGTTGTGAGGGACACTATTAAACAAGAATCGTATATCCACACTTTCGAAGAGTGGGTACTAGGACTGATTTGATTCCATTCAAATAAAGTCTACGAATCTAGCTTATTGGGCAAAGTGCCTATAACACTATTTACTTGGTAAAAGTGTAAATGCCATTGATCTGTTAGCCCTAGTTCATAGTGAAGCAAGTGGGCCCATGTCTAGCTAGGCTAGAGGTGGATATGAATATTTCGTGACCTGTACGGATTTGGCATCGCGTTATGGTTATGTGTTTCTTTTGAAACAAAAATCAGAAACTTTCACTGTTTCGACACGAAATAGATAAACAGATCAGCTAAAGTATTAAACCGTCACGGTAAGACAGTAATGGAAAATACTTAAGCAATAAGTTTCTCGTATACTTGAAAGAGTATAGTATTCTTTCAATGAGGACTCCTCCCGGAACACGTCAGATTGACGGTGTGTTCGAACGGATTAACCGAATTTTGTTAGACATGATAAGGTTAATCACGAGTCGCTCTGAGATACCATTTCCTTCAACGGATAAGCTTTAAACAATGCAAGAACTTATTTTGAATAAAGTTCCATAATAATCTGTTTGACAGATATCATATTAGATATGAACAGGAAAAGAAACCGGGTTTCACATTCCTGAATATTTGGGAATGCTAGGCATATGTTTGGATGATACCAAACTAGAACCCAAATTGGATAAGTGCCAAATGTAGGTTATCCTAGGGATACCATAAGTATTGTACTTATACACCTTACATGAGAACAATTGGATTGTTGCTCACCATGCGGTTTTCCTGAGAAGGAATATCGATATGCAGTGGTAAGTGGGAGGATAGTAAAACTCGATGAAAAATTGGGGTAATACTATTCAAGGCATCGAATCTCAATAGAACATAAATAGTTCATCAAGGATGAAACTATTACCATTAATCTTCGAATACACAAGAACCGCGTAGGTCGGAAAGAATCAGAAAACAACCTGGGGTATGGGTTTCTGATCTCACCTCATAAAGATGTCTATCTTATTGAGGAATACCAACTGACTACGTATGAGGAAGTGATACAAGGTATCGACTCCCTATTATGGAAAAGTGCCATGAGTCCGAAGTGGATTCCATGTATATCAACCAATTTGGATACTAGTTGATGTACCACAAGGCATTGTGCCTATTGGTACTATATGAGTCTTCAAGGAAGACATACATGGATGGCAACATATCAACGTATAAAGCTAGGCTTTTAACGGAAAGGTATCGTTATCAACATTGTGTTGATTACGATTTAACCTTTTACCTGTTGCCACGGTAAATCCATTTGGGTAATGCTTGTTATTCAATCCATGATTGGATTGAAGCAAGCATTAGGTTCTTGGAATTATCGTTTTGATGTAATCATAATGATTTATGATTTAATTCAAAACGAAAGTGATTCTTGTGTAAATAAGAGGGTTAGTGGGAGTGCACTGACAGTGGCTGTCCTATATAATAATGATAATATGTCATTTCTTGGAAATGATATTCCCATAATATAAATATCGGCAAAAGCTTGGCTTTCGAAATACTCTCCGAGAAACCGTACATTGAAAAATCTACGTGACCTGGTGTCTCATACGCTTTGAGCATATGGATTCACAAACAGGTCAATCCGAGTGAAAGTCACTGGATTGAGGTTAAGAACATTCGTTAGTATCTTAGAGAACTAAGGATGCTGTCTTAGACTATGGAGAAAGAGAACTTGAAGTGACTGGGGGTCACTGTAGCAAGTTTCCTATAACCGATAAAGACGACTAAAAGTCGCAAACGGTACTATACAGCATGGATGACAGTACAGTGAGCTGGAAATCTTCCAAGCAAGATACTGTTACCGAATAAACAACAAATGCGGGTTAATTGCAGCTACTGAGGCAGCAATAGAAGCCATCTGGGTCAATAACAAATCTAATTAGATTAGATATGGTTCTGTTAGCAGCTGAGCTAGGCGTCAGCATAGGCTAAAGAATTAATGGTCTCATCAACGATCCAGATATATACTTCGACTATTCATCTGATTCGTTCGGATCATACATCGTGGCGATGTGATGATCGAATAACTCGCATCAGAGGATAATCATGAAAATCCGCTGACGAAAGCTTTTCTCAGCAATTTGAGCCAACCGTACATAGTTCGGGTGTCAGAGACTCGAGTGACTGGCTATAGGCCAAGTGGGAGATTGTTGGACAAATATGACCCATAGCGTCATTATTTTTACAGATCATGGTGTTGTTGTACAAATTAACTATGTGACAAAGGAGATTGCACTCTTATCATTTGTGATTAGATCACCTATATATATAAATGATGAGAGGTCCCTATGATTTGTTCCTGGAGGGAGAATGATATGAGACAGTATCAGTCCACGAAGGATAAATCATTAAATATCCATAGTCAGAGTATTATCGAGATTGGACATCGATAAATACGTAAAAAACTAGTATTACACTTGTGCGCGTTTGTGAGGGCACAACGACATAGTTCTCATATATTTGGGTATAGGATACTCATGCAAGTGTAATAGGAGGTTGTGTTTTACCGATGGTACGGGAAACAGCTTCGCTCTTGATAGACCCCCCGCGGAATCCCATTGGTAGTATGACTATGTGTCTATGGGAGTCTGCAATCAGGGTAGGTGTATTTGGTCTTAACTTGAGACTTGCACCGCTAATAAATACGACAATCAATATACTTTAGTTGAGGTCGTCCAGGGCTTTAACTGGTTCTGTGTACGCCAATGCTGGGTATATTGAGAATCGTAGTGTGTTGGGTGTGATGTCAAGACGGAAGTGTCACTCCAGTCATATGGAGATGATGGTCACATTGGATACGGAACTTGTTCTCTTAAATGCTCGAGCTATCGGGATATTATGACAAGGTCATGTATATATGATAATAGAGACTAGTTGCCAGACATCCGATATATGCTTCGTACGGGGCAGACATAATTCCAGCCCAGGCCTAGCACGTGATTATCCGATACTGGACAGAAATACGCAATACTTTGGTATACTACGCTTGATATAGATCAAATATTCCTATAAGGATATTTCTGGAGAATTGGGTAGGCATGGCGCTTTGCTAGAAGCCAACCTTGTCTTGTAAATCGGTATAAACATAGTACGAGGTACTTACGTGTTCGGATAGTCCGACGACCGTATTTACTGCCAACATATCCGGGGATCTCATGGGTCGCTTCCCGAAGATTCACCGATGATGTATGACTCGCACTTTATTAATCTGGGATTAATTAGAAGATAGAGAAAATTAATCTGGGATTAATTACGGAGATATTTTATCTGGGATAAAATATTAATTAAAGAGAGAGAACGATTAATTTGGAATTAATCGATAAAATAATATATTGATATATTATACGAGATTGGATTTCGACGCGGAATTAAAATTAGATTTTAGTTCGGGCGAACGAGTTAATTTAGAATTAATTCATTAGCGACGTGAATAGTGATTTCGCTAGGCGTAATCATTTAATTACGACGTAACGAAAAATTCGTTAATTGGAATTAACGAACCCGAGCCCGGGATTATTTGCGAGCGCATTCACATTTCAAATTCGAGTGCCGCACGCAAGTCAAATCGAGCGTCAAATCGCAAGTCACATCAAGCGTCAAATCAAATGTCACTTGAGTGATGTGACAAGTTCTCACTTGATTTGAGTGATTGATGTGGTGGTTGAAAAGCATTAATTGCTTTTTGCTTTTTGACTTTTGCTTTTTGATTTTTGGTAAATGAAATGCTTTTTGTATTTGTTTTTATTTTTGGAAAATAAAAATAAATATATAAGTAAAACATTTTCCTTCTCTCTCCACTTGACTTTCACGTTTTTTCCTCTCCCTCTCTTTTTCCCTCCTTCTTCTTCACGGTTTGGAACCGTTTTCTTCCCCATTTCTGGTTTGACCGAATTAGTGAGAAGCAAAGAAGAAGAAGAAGTGCTAGCACACACATGAGTTACATAGGTGATAGGGAGACTAACACATGAGCTTGGAATCAATTTTGGAGCTTGAAGCTTGAGCTTCCATGGTGTTCATCAATGGCCGGTCATGGAGGAGACAAAAACCACCAAAACCGTGCAGCCCACTGTCACAGAAGCTCACTGTCGAGCTTCACAAGGAGGAATAAACGCATCTTGTTCTTCGTAGCATCAAACCCATCAATGTGAGTATGTATTCCGCCTTACTCCTTTGTGTATTCATGCGAATTTCTTGCTTGATTTCATGATTTTGGGACCTAATTAGAAACCAACAGTTGGACATGAAATGAATCGTGATAATTTAATCGAACATAAATTATCCTCCGATCAGATGGTCGTTCGATTTCAATGACCAAGGTTGACATTTAGCAACATGCCAATGCCCCCAAATGAGAAGGAAAGATATATATATACCCATTCTGTATGCGATTTACATATGATACGGTCCATCGCGTCACTGTATCCCCACTTATTGACCTAGGGTACGGAAAGTATCTACCCATATGGTCAAATGTATGATATTGATAGTGTCATTAATTGTGCTAACCCAATAATCTCACATGATTCTTCCGCTGTGGCCACTGTCTCAAGCACTGATCACACCTATCAACCCGCGAACTGGAATACTACTTTTATAAGAAAATATTATCCGAGAGAGTGGCGATTCTCTATTGTATCTATACAAACTTAATGTGTTTCAACAAATGACCCAATCATACCCTTATGACCGGATCTTTTGAACCGGGGAAGGAGAATGTCAAATTTATTTGATCCACACATAAGATTGTAAAGACCTCAAGTCTAAGGACTAGTCATATAATTGATACATGAAAGTTCTCACAGACACATGAGATAAACACTCCATATGAAAACTTTCGGCGGTCAGTTCGATGGACACGAGCAACTCATGCATCCATGTGATACACCAAGCAGACAGATCTCCGCTAGTAGCCTATGAGATCGGCTACCCCACTTAAGGGCGGATCATATCATCATGATACTCTCTCCGCTTTGTGAACGCCTAAATTATTCACAAAACTATGACTAGAAACATTTAAGAGTAATGATTCTCATAAGGAGTGGAAGCCATCGTCTTATTACTCCAAGAGCTTTATTACAGTGTTGATGATTCATATAAGTTATGTAAGACACGTATAATAATTGCCATTTTATTAATTAATAAAAATATTACAAATACATGTACATATAGCCCATCCACAAGTTGGGTATAGGGCATATCCCTAACAATATAAGAATCTTAAAATTCCAATAGTACTTGGAATTATGTCCTGAGTGCGGATCACACTACCGTCCATTTATAATCGGCTATGGAATTTACTTCTAGTTTTCAATCCTATATACCAAGGGGAAATATAATGCATCTATAAAGCCCATTTATATATTTAAATTTTGAATTTCAAATTTTAAACCATTAAACCAATTAATCTAATTAATTTGTTTTCATGCATATCATATTCCAATTTAACTCTTTTCAATTTCATAAAATCACATTTTATGACTAAAATAGCCATGCATCTATTACATGTTATGGCATGTGAAATTGCAAGAGTAGGTACTCTAAGCTATATGACATGTTATTCAAATATTTCGAAATAATCATACTTATAACATAAAATAAAATTATATTGACCATACTCTTATTTTTCCTATACCAATCTAATTAGTACAAAATTTACCAAGGCATCCCTTGGTCTACAAATCTTGCTCCATGAATTGGGATTGAGTCGTTGGCGGTATCGGCTCTTCAATTTACATAAAATGATATAACTTGATATTTTTTCATAGGAAAATATATTTACAACACTTGTAAAAAATGGCCTTATGTCCTTACATTCCCAAAACCAAAAATATAATAAAAATAATAGCCAGAAAAATTTACGATCAATGCAATGCATTCATCACATTGACTTAAATACAAACATTCATCACATGAATATAAGAATATGTCTACTCATCACAACATGCATAAAAACAATTTATATCTCATATAAATCAATAAAAATAGAAACTTTCAATAAAAAAAAAGGGTTAAGAACACATTTATATCTCGCTCTTGATGCTAATTGTAAGAACTGATTTCCCTCGCGCAGTGGAAACAACTTGGGCACTGGGATCGACCTTGAAAAATTTTCTGCCTTATCCCTTATGAATTCCGAATTTGACCAGCCCCTGGAGACATGTTATGCTTCTATTTTTGACTATTTTTCAGCCACGAAACAGCCCCCAAACAGCTCATAAACAAAAGCTCAAATCTGGACTATTTTACACACGGAACGCGCACAACTCATCCAAAATAGCCTACATTTTGTGTGTGCAAGAGTAGTATTTCATGTCCAAATATTTCCACCAATTCAACCCTTAACAACCAAAAAAAGACCCATTTGTATTTCCAAGTTTTTCTGGAAAAAATACAAAATAAATCGAGCCCCAAACAAATTTATAAGCGGCTCCCATGAGCAGATTTTTCTGCTCACTGTCGTGTGTGTAGAGAAGAAAGAAATATTTTTCGATTTGATCTCACATGATTTTTCCATGCTATGATTCACAACCAACAAAATATTGTGTGGGCTAGACTAACAAAATCAATCTCTAAATACTTTAGTGTAAGACCCCGATAATTTTTGAAGTTTGGTGGATGATAATGCTTTCGGCCATATGAGAGATTCTTGGAAAATTGATTAAATTAGGTAATTTTTATGTATGATAATGTGTAGTTAACTGGCTTAACATGGAGTAATGCCTAAATTAAGTAAAGTTAGTAGAACAGTGAATGTAATATTATAGGCAGTGAGTTTGGAATAAGACAAGTTCTGGGTAGGCTGTGATGTTTAGGTTATAACATGAGTTTTAAGCATCCTTTTACAAAATTAAAAATTTTTGGGTAAAATAAACACATAAAAGAACAATATCCAAAAATTGGAATTTTTGAACGTAAAATGAATTTAGGCTGAATTTTAGAAGTTGGTTTTAGTTTCTGTCCTACCTGAGCAGCCTATGATGATATGCTTATAGGTTGAGTTCTGTAGGTCAAAATCAAGATCCATTAAATTATAGATAAACAAGATACATAAGGGAATAACATCCAAAAATAAGAATTTTTGGACTTAGGATGAAGCCAAACCAAATTTTTGAGTTGGGTGAACGGCTCCCACTGCACTCAGTTTTGTTTTCTGAACAACCCCTGAATTTCGGTTTAGAACTTGAGTTTCCAAAATCAAAACCGAGATCCGTAAAAATCGACATAACCTAGACACAAGAAATTCTATTATATTAAAATTTCAGCCCTTGATTCTATTCCAATTAAATGTAGTGAATTTACGAAAGTAACCTTTGAGCATGGGATTTTAACGACTAGGCAGAATTTGAAATTTCGCTACCACACTTCTGTAAATTATAATCTAGATCCGTAAAATTCTTATATGGCCTGAGTACCCAGAATTTTTAGAGAATTTGGTATCTCATGCTTTGCATAGCCTCATTAATGATTAAAAATTACTATTTCCATGCTTAGTCTAATGAATTCGATTTATTATATGTTACTGACATGAGCTCACAACGTTAGCGATTCCATAGTGACTTTCTAGACAATCATCAATCTCTATGAGTGGATGCCTTATTTTATGTTTTCTTGACTTATAATTTAAAATTTTTCACATTTTGATGTTTTATTTGTTTTGAAGTTTAAATCGATAAAAAATATAAATAATGATTAAATGTTTCAGTCTCAGTGCTTGTTAAATATTTTCATGATTTTTCGAATTATTGACATGTTTCTATTGAGACACTCTGTAACATCCCCGATCTAGAAAATGCTACCAATAGGGAATAGGCCGTAATATTCCCTTGAGCCTCTGGCCTTCTAACTATAACTACACTATTTCTCTTTTCTCAATCAAATTCTTATTTATGGAAACAATGCCCAAACTCGACAACATGGAAAACAAGTTCATTAATAATAAATGTATACTTATAAATACTTGTTTTTATAATGACTACACATAACCCAAATACTAATACATGACTTTTATTTGACTTTGACTGAACTCCTACTCTCTCTGACTTGAACTGGTGGACTCCATACCCTAGTGACTGCATCAATATCCGTCTTCCCGAGCTCGTCCTCCGAGAACACCTGCAAAATCAGAAAACCGGGAGTGAGGGGGGGGGGGGGGGAGACCATTGTACGATCTAAGTGAGTGGACGAAAACTGAAATACTGATATAAAAATATTTGGTTCTAAAACCAAAGTTCCCGAAATAGCTTTATATAAAAACTCTTTTTCTGAAAACCTTGTCTGAAATCTCTTTTATAAAATTTATCTTTCTGAAATCTGCTTTTTAAGTCTGGTTTTTATAAACCTGTATCAGAAAGATCTATTCTAAAAATAATTTCTGAAATGTCTGTTTTCTGAAAACTGTTTTCTAAAATCTGATCTCTGAAAACAGTTTTATGAAAACCTAATATTTGAAAACTAATCTGTCTCTGAAAAACTTGATGTATGGGGGCACTACGTATTGTCGTCCCCCTATACGCCTAAAAAAAGCCAGAAGTGCAAATCCATGACTTTGGGGCGTTACGTATTGCCGTCCCCCAAAACATGCCACTATTGTCTCTGAAACTGGTGGTCTTGTGGGGTTCCGTATTGCTGTCCCCCAAGCAACTTAACTAGAACTGGGGGTGCGAATCTATGCTACCCTCTAAGCTCTGAAACTAGCATCTAGGGGCATCTGTCATCCCTAATCCTAAACTAGGATCTAGGGGCGTTACGTATCGTCATCCCCCAGTCCTCTACATGTGCACATGAGCTGTCCGTCAATTCCATAACTGAATGAAGTTACATATTGAGGTAGGTTTTTCCCCTATGCCTCGAAAAAACATAAATCATTTTCTAAAAATGTTTCTTTCTCAATATAAAACTAAAATCATAAAATTTTATGAAATAACTGTAATAATAAAAATAATCTAACGCCCTAAAGCGTGAAAATAAGTCTGATATAGAAATAAAAAATGAAAGTTAATTTAAAAAAGGTAGTGTCCACTAACTGTTTTGGAGTTCCGCTAGCCTTTCTTCACTTCGTGGGTGAAACTTGTGGTTCCTGCGATGATCTATCATCGATAGTTTCGATTAGAAAATGGTATAAGAATAAATGGATCGGAATCAAGCTAGATTTTCCTATTTAAATAAGGGCTATCAATCTGAGGCATATCGTACGTATATCTTGATGTAATATATACGTACGGGTTGATACGAGACTCTTAGGGTGGCCTCTAACACATTAGGGTAAACTAGAATGAACTAAAAATTGTTTTAATCTTGAGTCGCGATGCAAGGTTTTGTGCGTCGCGACGTAAATCTTCCAGAATTGGCTCAAAATTTTCCGTTATGCGTCGCGACGCGAACCCCTTTTTCGTCATGACACGCATCTTAATTTCCAGGTTTCTGTACTAGCTTTCACAATCCAATATTTCCCAAATGCATTCTTAAAATTTCTATATCAATTTTTATTACATAAGCCATTCCATTAGACCTCAATAATCATTCACAACACTATCAATATTATCTAGTATCCATTTTATTAACTTCTTTTAATTTCTACCCAAAATTGAACAAGTTGGGGTTTTCCCCAATCACCATCTTCTTAGCTCAACAATCACTCATTCATCATCACTTCCAAGTCAATCAACTCATCAAAACTTAAAAACTCAGAAGACAACAATTTGGGTCAAGTCTCATTACCTTACTTTGCTTGATTTCTTTTTGTCCATCTTTCAAGTCCTCCATGGTTGATAATGCTCTTTCTTGCTTCATCCTCTCTCTATTTTCTCTCTTTTCTTCTTCTCTTCTTCTCCTTCTTCTCATTCTCTTTTATTCTCTTCTTATTCTTCTCCTCTTCTTTCTCACGTTTTTCCTTCATTCTTTTTGTTCTCCCCTTTTCTAAATTTTATGAAATGGTAATAGTGTTCTCTTTATATAGCAGGGGTTATTTGATATTTGGAATAATGGGGACAAATGTGGGAATATAGAGAAGTTTTGAGATTATTGTAGATAGGTCTGTGGCACTATTCATCTAAAATTTTGACTTGTATTTTTTACCTGTTTTTATTCCGAATGTGGAAAAATATTCAACACGGAAGTTATAGGTCTCGATCTCAGATTTTCAGAAATATAAAATTCATAATAATCGGAATTCGTATGAGAAAGTTATGGCCCAAATACTATGGAATATCCAGAGTGGTACATTATACAGTTCCATATCAGAATTTTGGGGAATCAACCAATTATCCCCAAGGTCATTCCATGAGTGTATTTGTGCCCCAACATAATTTATATTATGTTATCTTTGTCCCGTAATACCACAGTACTACAACGTAACAGTAGTAGAGACTACCGGTCGTTACAAATTCTTAGGATCTGTCCTCGAATCCTATTTAAACTTGGGATCTTATTATAGATCATGGGATTCATGTGTTCCTTATAAATCATCAACTTTATCTCACTATTAACCCACTGCCTTAGTCTTATCCACTGTACTATACCATTTCCCGATGATTTTCCTGTGAGCTAACATTACCCCACAGGACAACGTGATGATCATATCGAACCTGGAATGTTATAACTTTGAAGTCGTAATTAGAGCTGGATGTTAATTTGTCTGTATGAACTTGTACTGTGCTGTAACTATTCTGTACCATCAAGGATTCTATTTGGCCTACTATGAAGGCCTTTACCCGGCTGATCATTTACCAATTGACTAGTGAGCATATGAGATTCTCCATCTTCCTTAATATCTAACTCATGCATTGAATCTTATGTCATACTTGATAAACTAATACTTCAGAATTCATGGCTTCAATAAATATCCCTTAAGTTCTTTACTAAGAGGTACCACTTCATTTTCATTTCATAAGATCGTTGCTAGGTATCCTGGACTACCTTATTTCCAAACCTCTAGTTGTGCTCAACCTTCTTTGTCTCCTAGGAAATTATTTTCTCTAAATCTTTAGTTATATTCAATCAAGTTCTCCTTAGCTAGTACCTTTGACTCTCACTATAAATACTGGTGACTCATGGTTAGGCTTCCCATACTCTCTTTTCGGAATCGATAAGTTTACATGAGTGATCCTTGTCATTATTAACAATGCTTGTACTCAATACTCCTTTAGTTGCACTTGTTTAATTTGATCTGAACATCCCTTCTCATATCTTAGCTGCTTAACTCTCTATATTCTCCTTGCTGAGCTCAAACTACTTATGGTACCGCCTAAGGCTTCTTAGCATGCTGATATTGTCTACTGATGACGCTTGTACTAAAAATTATTGCTTCCGGGTAGTTTTCTAGTGGTCCTCTTTAATTGCTACAGATCCAAGCTTAATTGTATGGATCTTGGTTCTTAAATCGCATTCTCTGCTATTAATATCAATGCTGTCGATTTAGTCCTGGAAAAAGTTCATACACTTTCGTACTTTGTTCTGAAGGGTCGTTACTCAAATAGATGTAAATATTCCATAGCTTGGAAATTCACTTACTATGCTAATTACAAATTTGCAATAAATTATCTCCTCAATTCCGTACTATGCTACAAATCTATTAAACCAACCATACCCATAGCTTAGGCTGATACTAAGAAACATTTGTTGTTACATTCTCCTATTTTTGCTTACTTAGTATCTTCTCCTATCGTCGTTGTGCCTTGATAGTTTTACTTCCGAACCCTGTGCCTGCGATGTTGGATAATATGACCCATAGCGTCACTATTTATACAGATCATGGTGTTGTTGTACAAATTAACTATGTGACAAAGGAGATTGCACTCTTATCATTTGTGATTAGATCACCTTAGATATATAAATGTTGAGAGGTCCCTATGATTTGTTCCTGGACGGAGAATGATATGAGACAGTATCAGTCCACGTAGGATAAATCATTAAATATCCCTAGTCGTAGTATTATCGAGACAGGACATCGATAATGCGGAATATGCTAGTATTGCACTTGTGCGCGTTGTGAGGGCACAACGACATAGTTCTCATATATTTAAGTATTGGATACTTATGCAAGTGCGATAGGAGGTTGTGTTTCACCGATGGTACGGGAAACAGCTTCGCTCTGGATAGACCCCTCAGAATCCCATTGGTATTATGACTATGTGTCTATGGGAGTCCGTCATCAGGGTAGGTGTATTTGGTCTTAACCTGAGACTTGCACCGCTAATGCTTACGATAATCGGTAGACTTTGGTCTTGGTGGTACAGGGCTTTAACCGGTTCTGCGTACACCACTTCTGGGTTTATCAGAGAGTCGTAGTGTATTGGGTGTGATGTCAAGACGGAAGTATCACTTCAGTCATAGTGGAGATGATTTCACGAAGGATACGGTACTAGTGCTTTTGAGTGATGCGCATCCAATCATGATATTATGACCAGGTCATGAATATCTGATTATAGAGACTAGTTACCAGACATCCGACATGTGCTTCGGACGGGGCAGACACTTATCCAGCCCCAGCCCTAGCACCTGACTATCCGATACTGGACCGATATACACAATACTACGGTATACTACGCTTGATACAGATCTATATATTCCTGTAAGAATATTTCTGGAGAATTGGGTAGGCATGGCGCTTTGCTAGAAGCCAACCTTGTCTTGTAAATCGGTATAACGTAGTACGAGGTACTTACGTGTTCGGATAGTCCGACGACCGTATTTGCTACCAACATATCCGGAGATCTCATGGGTCGCTTCCCAAAGATTCACCGATGATGTATGACTCGCACTATGATTAATCTGGGATTAATTAGTAGAGAGAGAAGATTAATTTCTAGAGAGAGAAAATTAATCTGGGATTAATTGCGGAGATATTTTATCTGGGATAAAATATTAATTAAAGAGAGAGAACGATTAATTTGGAATTAATCGATAAAATAATATATTCGATATATTATAAGAAATTAGATTTCGACGCGGAATTGAAATTGGATTTTAATTCGGGCGAACGAATTAATTTAGAATCAATTCGTTAGCGACGTGAATAGTGAATTCGCTAGGCGTAATCATTTAATTACGACGCGACGGAAAATTCATTAATTTGGAATTAGCGAACCCGAGCCCGAGATTGATTGCGAGCGCATTCGCATTTCGAATTCGAGTGCGGCACGCAAGTCACATCAAGCATCAAATCACTAGTCGCGTCAATTGTCAAATCACTTGTCACTTTGAGTGATGTGATATGACATGTTGTCACTTTATTAAAATGACTTGATGTGAATAGTGATGGGATTGAAAAGCATTTTTTGCTTTTGACTTTTTCTTTGGTATTTGATTTTATTTTTTGAAAATAAAATAAATATATAAGTAAAATGTTTGTCTCTCTCAACACACACACATTCACGTTTTTCTCTCCCAAAATCGGTAACTAGGTTTTTTGAAAACCTTGAAATTTTCTTTTCTCTCAATCGGTCTTAGACCATTTTCTTCTCATTTGTTTTTGGTTTGATCACACTAAATGAAGAGAAAGAGTGCTAGCACACACATGGGTTGTATTATGGTGATAGGGAAACGAATTTGTGAGCATGGAAAATCTTGAAGCTTGGAGCTTCAATGGTGATGACTATGGCCGAATCTTGGAGGTGCTTCAACCATCAAAACCGCACAGCTCACTGCACTTGGAAGCCATTGCCGAGCCTAGGAGAAATGGAAAAAGACTTGTGTTTTTGCATCTCAAACCAATCATTGTGAGTATTTGTTTCCGCCATTATTCCTTGATGTGTTCATGCGATTTTATGCTTGTTTTGGATGATTCTTGGGACCTAATTAGGAACTCAACAATGGTATCTTGAGCCTTGAACAAGCATGAAAAAGTTAGGGTTAAAATTGGGTAAAACGAATTTGGGCATGTTTTGATGAAATTGTTTGTTATAGTATGCTTAAATGAGATGGAATTAATGATTGATTAGATCAATTTGAAGAAATTGTGTTTGGAACAAATTTCCCCAATTTTTTGTGTAGGCGAAAGTTGACAAAATTGGGTAAACTCAATTTGAGCATCAATTGATTAAATTGTTTAGTATAGTATGCTTGAATGAGGTTGAATTGATGTTGTGCATGATCAATTTCATGAAATTTGGTTGGATCCATTTTTCCCCAAATTTTGGGCATGACAAATTTGGGTAAACTTGATTTTGAGCGTGTTTGATGAAATTGGATGATTTAGAATGCTTAAAGTATGTTTATTGAGGATTGATTGGATCAATTTGTTGAAAATGAGTTTGGAACAATTTTCCCCAAATTGCTTATGTTGGCCGAAAATTGAGACCCTAATATCTTGGTGAATTTTTTTTTGTTTGATCATTGGATGACTTGGAACAAGTGGGTAATGTTGAATTGAAATTTGATTGGATTGAATTTTGATTTGGAACAATTTTCCCAAATTAAAGTAGGCTTGGCCGAATTCAATTGGATATGAAATTCATTGTGTTTTTGTATTTTGATTCATTAGATGAGTTTAATTGATTTAGGAAATTATGATTTTGGATTCAATTGGATTGAAACCGAATCGGATTGGAAAAACCCCTAATTACTGAGAACAAAAGCATGTAAATTGGGTTTGATTTTAATAAATTGTCTTGGACACTATTTAATGTTAAAGTGCATGATTAATTAGGCTAATTGATGTTTTAGAAATGTTAATTGGATAATTAATTGTGTATTAGACTTAGGTTAATTAATTATGGAATTTGGAATTTTATAAGTTATTAATTGGGCTTATTTTGGAAATTGGGCCTTAAGGTTGTAATTGGGCTTTTGGGCTTGGTTGTACCAAGTTAGGTTTAGGCCAATTTGGTTGGATCCAATTGGGCCCAAAACCGCATCCATAAAGTCCAATTATGACTTAATGGACCTTAATTATTTAATTGGGCCTAATGGGCCAAAATTAATTTAAAGGCTTATGGGGTAACTCCCGGATTGGATTTTGGTTATCAGTTTGACCCGAGTTGACCAAAAGTCCACGCCTTAAGAAATTAATTAAAAGCCCATTGGACTTTAATTAAATAAACATTAGATGTTAATTGGGCTTTGAGACCCATTGCGATTAAATTTGGAATTTAAGTCGTAAAGGTTCATTAAATAAAGTGTAATATTCAATTTGGAATTGAATAGTGAATTAGTATTAAATACATGTTAAATTGGATTTAATGTTGTAGTTTAATTTAATTCAAGAATTCGTACTTTCAGTACTTATTCGCAAAACGAGTTTGACTCGAGCAAAAATCAAATCGTTGTTTGAACATTGGATGATCACTAATTATCAGATTAATTAATTGGATTAGATTGATTGATAACATGCTTGTATGAATACATGGTTGTGATGCATGAATAATGTATATCGGATGGATATTAGTCGGGTGGGGCAATTTTGGAAATTGTGTAATAAATTTGATTTATTAAATTGGACCTGCGTGTCCAGCCTTATCACCTCTATACTCTTTGTATTCTCTTCTCACCTATTCCCCTCAATGTAAATGAGGTTTCTTTAGAAGTGTAGTGTAACGGGTAGAAGTAAATACATGTGCTAGCTTTGGAGAGAGAAAATGAGAGATTTGATCTAGGATCAATGTAAAGTATCCATCCGCATATCATTATTATTTTATTTTCATACTCGCTTTATTATGTGTTTAGAATGCATGTTTAAGGGTGTATGATGATGAGACCTTAACAAAGTAATTGAATTGGTAGCCAATTTGCACGCGAAAAACCCTCATCAAATATCATGCGTTTTTCCTTCCATTGAGTGATTCTTACTCAAGATCCGAGATTGGCATGGGTTGTTGGCCAAAGTCAAGCCCTTGTCCGTCGAAGATGTGTTTGAATCACGAAGGCTTTGTTCCATATCAGTGTCTTGTCCAAGTTGTGGTTTGTTGGCCAAAGTCAAGACCACTTCTTGTCCATCGACATTGATTACGAAGCTTTCCATGGTCAATGGGTCGCGCTTGACTGGGATCACTAGGTTGTGTGTGCCAAAGCCAAGGCTTAGTTGATTCAGAGGAAAAAGGTTAGGTAATACATTGGATGTATTGGCATATATAAGATATATGTTTAGGATTTGTTTATCCGCCTACTGGATCTAGGAATTGGATGAGATCCAATTGATCTTCGAGATCTACCTAGTTAATTATCATACAATTTGTTGGCCAAAGTCAAGATTGTGTGATATTTAACGGGATCCTAGCCCACTAGGAAACACGGTTTCCCGAGTACTCGACAGAGGGTTAGAGGCTCGCCGAAAAATAGTGGGAGGCAAGAATTGAATTTGCAATACTCGTTCAATTACTCGCCATACGCGCTCATTCAATATTTTCGTCGTTAGATTAAATGTTAGTTGGACTAATATTTAAATTGTTGTTTTAATAATCAGTTGGACTGTATTATATTTGATTATATATAATTGGATTATATTAATCAATATATTTGAATTAATTAATTTCAGTTTACAGTTGATTTTATAGTTGGACTATAGTAATCAATGTAATTGAGGTTAATTAATTTAGATTATATTTGATTATATAGTTGGACTATTATAATAATTATAATAAATAGTACCACAAATCATTGATTAAATAGTTGGACTATTAGAATCAAGATATAAAAATGAAAGATTAGTGTTTAAGACATAATCCTGGGTGAAAATGTATTTTAAAAACGACTTTAATTTTCAAATTGGGAATAAATTTCAGGATGGTCCTGGAAAAATAATAAGTTATTTTATTTGATAAAATAACGTATTATGCCTAAGCCCAGATTTAAGCAAATAGTAGAGCATAATCTTTGGAAGATCATGTAATGATAACTTAAGTGCTTAATCCATTATGTTTGTCATAATTATGTTCACAGCTAGTATTAAAATTGGATTTTAGATACTTAGTGTGGTACATAAAATATATATATTGATGTTCAGAATCTATTTTGAACAGGATACTGACTTCAATTGAGATTTATCTGCGAATTGAAAACGGGACGAAAGTCGCTGTTTTAACCGTAGATATCTGAATTTAGGAACTACCTTCGGGTTAGTACTTAAATTTAGAAACTGTTATAATGTAGCTAGTTTGACTAGAAACATTATCTCTATATCGCGTATAACCCGCTGCGGGTGTACCTTTATATTCTAGAACACTAAAGTGTTTCATTATATAAAGATGATATTGAGATAAACACATTAGATGTGAATAACAGGATTTATATTTTGAATATAAATAATATCTCAAATATATAACATGACAAATAAATAGCTCAAATTGATTTGATCAGTTAAGAAACTTAATTGTGGCATAGTTGTCAGGGACACTGATAAACAAGAATCGTATATCCGCACTTTTGAAGAGCGGATACCAGGACTGATTTGATTCCATTCAAATAAAGTCTACGAATCTAGTCTATTTGGGCAAAGTGCCTAAAACACTATTTACTTGGTAAAAGTGTAAATGCCACCGATCTGTTAGCCCTACTTCATAGTGAAGCAAGTGGGCCCATGTCTAGCTAGGCTAGATATGGATATGAATATTTCGTGACCTGTACGGATGTGGCATCGCGTATGGTTATGTGGTTTCTTTTGAAACACAAATCGGAAACTTTTAGAGTTTCGACACGAAATAGACAAATAGATCGGCTAAAGTATTAAACCGTCACGGTAAGACCGTAATGATAATACTTAAACAATAAGTTTCTAGTATATTTGAAAGAGTATAATATTCTTTCAAATAAGGATTCCTCCCGGAACACGACAGTCTTTGATGGTGTGTCCGAACAGATTAACCGAATTTTGTTAGACATGATAAGGTTAATCACGAGTCGCTCTGAGCTACCATTTCCTTCGACGGATATGCTAAACAGTGCAAGAACTTATTTTGAATAAGGTTCCATAAAATCTGTTGACAGATTACATATTAGATATGAACGGGAAAGAAACCGGGTTTCTCATTCCTGATAATTTGGGTATGCTCGGCATATGTTTGGATGATACCAAACTAAAACCCAAATAGGATAAGTGCCAAATGTAGGTCATCCTAGGGATACCGTAAGTATTGTACTTATACACCTCACAAGAGAACAATTAGATTGTTGCTCACCATACGTTTTTCCTGATAGGAATACCGATATGCAGTGGTAAGTGGGAGGATAGTATAACTCGATGGAAATCGGAGTAATACTGTTCAAGGCACCGAATCTTAATGGAACACAAATAGTTCATCAAGGATGAGACTATTACCATTAATCTTCGAATACACAAGAACCGCATAAGTCGGACAGAGTCGGAAAACAACCTGGGGTATGGGTTTCTGATCTAACCTTATAAAGATGTGAATCTTATTGAGGAATACCAACTGACTACGTATGAGGAAGTGATACAAGATATCAACTCCCCAATTATGGCAAAGTGCCATATAATCCGAAATGGATTCCATGTATATCAACCAGTTTGGATACTAGTGATGTACCACAAGGCATTGTGCCTAATGGTACTTAAAAGTCTTCTAGGAAGACAATACATGGATGGCAACATACCAACGTATAAAACAAGGCTTTAACGGAAAGGTATCGTTATCAACATTGTGTTGATTACGATTCAACCTTTTACCTGTTGCCACGGTAAATCCATTTGGATAATGCTTGTTATTCGATCCATGATTGGATTGAAGAAAGCATTAGGTCTTGGAATTATCGTTTTGATATAATCATAATGATGTATGATTTAATTCAAAACGAAAATAATTCTAGTGTATATATAAGAAGGTTAGTGGGAGCGCACTGACAGTGGCTTCCTATAAAATAATGATAATACGTCTTTCTTGGAAATGATATTCCCATAAAATAAATATCGGCGAAAGCTTGGCTTTTCGAAACTCTCCTAGAAAACCGTAAATTGAAATGTACACACCTGGTGTATCATACTCTTTGAGCATATGGATTCACAAACAGGGCAATCCGAGTGATAGTCATGATTAATGTTAAAAAATCCATTAGTATCTTAGAGAACTAAGGATGTGTTTAGTCTATGGAGAAGGGAACTTGAAAGGACTGGGATCACGTAGCAAGTTTCCTATAACTGATAAAAGACGACTAAAAGTCGCAAACGGTACTTGACCGGCGTAAACACACACGTATAACGCAAGCGCACGTATCGTTCAAGTAGTATAAAAATATCGATCCCACGAGGACTTAATTCCTACTGTTGTTATTAATTATTGAATCTATTTATTTACAGATATCTAATTGAGGGAGAAGAGAATGATTGCTTGATTGATTTGGTTGATTGTAGATTTGCTAAATAAATAAATAAATAAAAAGACAAAAGAAAATACTAAGGAAAATAACAAAAGACACAAAGATCTAGGGTTGTGAATCATTCTAATATCTTTTAAAAGATGAAGTGAGTGATTATTTTATGTTTGTGTAATAAATCGGTTTACTAACCTGGAACACTAAATTATGCAAAAGCCTCTGTCGATGGTCAGACGCAAATACCCAGTTTAACCCAATTGAACCATATGTCTATGTCAACCAAATTATGGATTCATTAAGTTTAAGTTCCAATTATGGCTACCCCCGCCCGACAGGTATATGTCTATCCTGTAAGGAAATCTATTAAAGGGTTATCTATCCTCAAGGAAGATCGTGGGCTATTAAGTCTAAGGCTGAAACCTAAAATCCCTATGTCTAGTTCATTTTAGATTTACCACATCAATCTTATTGGTGATCAGACAACAAGAAACATTAAGCTTAAGACTTAATAAGTAAACCTTTAAATTACCCAAACTATAAAATAACCCCTTATAAACCGGTGATATTAGAATTCATCACAACCCCAGATAACTAACACATAACTAGGGCTAGTAAAAACTTAAAAATAAAAGACATAAAATAAAAATGCTGAAAAGTAAAAGACATAAAGTAAAAGCTGAAAAGTAAATTGCTGAAAAGTAAATGCTGAAAGTAAATTGCTGAAAGTAAATTGCTGAAAAGTAAATGTGCTGAAAATTAAAGAAAAGAAAAGTATTGTGCATAAAAGTAAATTGCGGAAAGTAAAAACTGAAAAGTAAAGAAAAGAAAGTGCGAAAGCGGAAATTAATTACTAAAAGCTATAAATAAACAAACAAGATACAATCTTCTTAGTATTCTTAAGGAATTCCTTAGAAGAAAGTATGAATTTTACAAATGAAATGGCTTGGTATTTATAGGCAAAATTTTGCCTCCACCAAATCATCCACCAAATCAATTATTAATTGCTCCACTAATTGCTCCACTAATTGCTCCACCAAATCCATTATTAATTGCTCCACTAATCTCTTATCATGTTTGGTGATGATTTGATAATTTTTATTATTTATTTATTAATTATTTTTTGCTTTGAAAATGATTGAAAGTGACTTTAATAATTACACACTACACACTTTTGGATGGTTCATCAATTTCGGGGATGAAATCTTCAGAATTCGAAATTATTTTGTCTTTCAAGTTGTAGATCTTTGAGTCTTCTTTAATCTGGAACTTGAATCAGCGCAATCCAATATCTGAGTAAACAGTTATGCCCAAAATACGACAGATGCGCAAAACTGGAATTTCCAAAACTGCACTTCGTCAAAACGCCCTTTCAAGTTTCCAATCCCAAAATTAAAATATCAAGTCCAATAATTGCCCTTATTTGACCCATATTTCATCCTAAATGATTTCATTGAGACCCGATATTATTTTATCTGCAAAATAAACTAAAACACATCAAAACATTCATCAAACCCGAGAAACTAAACAAAATATTAAGTTAAAGGGGCGGTAAATATTGATATATTTTCCGCTCATCACACCCCCAAACCTAACATTTTGCTAGTCCTCGAGCAAAACAAAAAAATAAAAATAAAATTAATTAAACTAAGCCACTTTCGTAGGGATCACGGTTGCATTTAGCATATGCAACAAGCCTTTAAACCCTAGGTGTCCCTAGTGGACGAGTTGTAGTCTCGTGAGGGTTTACAGCAATGATACCCACAAACATTTTATAAAAGTAAAAATGTAGTGAAACTAATGCACACAAAAGCAAAAAGACAAGAGAAAAGAGAATAAAGAAGTTAGTGACTAATCAGGTGAAACTTCTACTCCAAGTTACTAGTTGTTTTGTTTCATTCTAAATTACCGAATAAGTAAATTCTCCGATTATTTTTACCATTCTCCATATACACAGCCAACAAAATATTAAACAACTCATTTTTGCCCACAACAGTCATAAGTGCAGTTGATAAGAGAGTAATATTTTTGTCCTAATTTTATCAGTTTTTAATTCACACATTTTTTTTTTTTATTTTTTTTTTTTTTTTTTTTTTCTGATTTTTTCTTTATTTTTATATTTTATTTATATACAAATCTTCCATCTATGTAACGAGTGTTGGGTCGGTGGCTCCCAAACCAGTTGGTTTTAGGGCACCAGGTGGTAAGAACACCCCTACGGACTTAATTACCCAGACTTCAGATATAAATATATTTTGCAGCATCTTTGATCCATGTAGCGAGTGTTGGGCCAGTGACTCCCAAACCAGTTGGTTTTAGGGCACTAGGTGTTAAAACACCCTTACAGACTTAATAACTCGGATCTCAGACGTTTTTTTTTTTTTTTTTTTTTTTTTACTCCATTGCTTTTTGAGATGTTTCTCCAATTAAACTAGAGCACTGAATATTACAAACTTTTCAATTTTAGCTCATGTCCGTATGTTACTATTATGTTGATAATATCGTGCTAACTGAACATATGAAGATTCATTTTAGTCCGTTTTAAGGAGAATTCAAAATTAAATAATTCAAAATGAAATAAAAAAAAATTAACTTGTTTCGAAATAGGTTTGAGATACGTCTCAGGAGTGGAAACTCCTTACTCAGCTATCTCTTACCAATTTCACCTTTTTAGTCAAAATAAAAAAAACAAAAAACGCAAAATATTTTTGTAATTTTTGAAAATTTTCAATTTTTTGTATTTTTCGAAAAAATTTTGGACTAAAAATAAAAAAACAAACACAAACTAAAAACAAGGTACTGATCAACTAATTCCCTCCCCCAAACCTAAATGAGACATTGTCCCCAATGTCTTAAACAGTAAAAGGAGAGTTAAGAAGGTTGTACCTGGTTAGCTCAAAATCTATAGGAAATTAAAGGTTAAGATCCAGATTAATCGACGCCTCTTAACACGATCGTCCTCGGACCAATTTATCTTTGAAAGGATAGGGTCAACTTGTGGTTCATATGCTATGAGTTGGTCTATTAGATCCGGAGCAGTTCTGGCAGTGAAGAGGAGTTCTTTCATAGGTTTTGACACGAACCCATTTCTTCGAGCATCATCAAGAAACACACAAAGAAAATCATAAAATCCATCAACGTTAAGCAGTCCAAGCGGTTTCTGGTGTATGTTCAGGTTCGCCCAAGAAGATAGAACTATAAAAATTTCCTCCAATGTACCCAAGCCACCTGGCAAAGCGATAAAAGCATCAGCACGGTTAATCATTTCTACCAGTCGTTCAGACATACCTGGCACGATCAGTTCCCTCCGTTTGATGATCCAATAAGATTTGCCTCTGCCAAGGGTTTTGGATGATTCCCAAAACATGACTGCCTCCTTCCTGTACAGCCTTTGAAACGATCCCCATAAGTCCAAGATTTCCTCCGCCATATATTAAGTGCATATTCTTGCAGCTAAGACTCGACCCAATTCCTGTGCTGCTTCTATGTATTGTGGCTTAGTACCAACACTACTACCGCAAAACACGCAGATGTTTTCAACTCGTCTTCTTGAAGTGGCTTCCATTTTTTTTATGTGTTTCTTTTTCAACTCTGGATGCCTTCAAAAGTGCAATGACGGGCTGAATTTATAGTACCTGAAAAAGGGTGAGTAATAATAGCACTAATATCTTCCAAAGACGATTGTTAGCTAAACAACAAAAGAGATCGTGAAAGGTCAAAAAGTCTGGATCCTGTCTACGAAAATAAAGATAATTACAATAGAAAAGCGAATCAAAGCAATAATTAAGGCAACAGAATTGTGTACGCAATACGCCACTCGCTTAGTATAAATTCATTAGGATGTGTCTCAAGATTTCATTCCTTATTCAGCCATCGCTAATGAATTGTTTCTCATCTTTGATTGCCAAACACAATTCCTTCTGTCTTAAAATGCTTCGTTTGTGCCTTTCCCTACAAAAATAACACACAAAATTAAAAAGTTCACACAAAATATGAAAACAAATTACAACAAATTGCATGGGTTGCCTCCCTGCTAGCGCTAAATAATTTTTCGTCTTCAGCCAGACGTGACTGAAATTCATCTGTTAAGGAGGTTTCAATGTCGTTTTGGATGTTCGATTAAGACAATCCCGTGAGCGTTGCTTTTGAAGGGTCTCTTCCAACGGTAAAGTGGCAAAAAGAGTTTTGTCTCATTCAGTGCTCGTGCCACCTTTTTACTCCTTGTGTTCCAGTGGTTCCTGCAAAGAAAGAAAGAAAATCAGGAGGTCTCGTATGGTGCTTGACTTGGAATGGGAGTTCCATTCTGTCAAGCTTCTGGTTGATATCTTTAATTTGTACTCCCCAAAACAACGATGTTTCTCCTGAATGCTCTGGATTTTCAATAAGGTCTGACATTTTCTCCTCCATTTGCTTTGTTTCTTGCTCCACCTTTTCTTCACAGATGTCTTTTAAAATTGTATTCAGTTCTTCATCTGTCATCTGTGATATACATGCTTCAAAATTGTCAACCTGAGGATATAAAGAAATGTCAGATTTTAGGTCTTCATCCTCTGATATGACTGGAATGGATGGTTCAGAAGATCTTCTTCAAACATTTGTGCAATGGAATCTCCAAGATCTTCATTTTGAGGAACAGAATTCCATCCTCAATTTTTGATGCAGTTGGTACAAATATTTCAGCTTCATCCTCGTCAGAATCTGAATAATAGAAATCAAATCGAGACTTTGCCGGTTCGGGCTCCTGAACTGATACCTCTGGTTGTTGATACTGCTCAGCCTCCTTCTCTGTGAAGTGTCATTGTGAAATGATTGGTATTTGAAGGCTTTATCAGTGTCATCTGAAATTGATTCTTGAGGTATGTAGTTTTGGTTTTCTGTGAATTGTCTCATTTGATCTGTCATTCTCTGAATTGATGCTGATTGTCTCTGAATACTTTCAAATTGATTCTGGCATGTTTCAAGCATTGTATCCAACTTTTCGTCCGTTTCTGGAACCAATCTTTGAGCATGTTGGCAACTGATCTTCCTCTGATGGTTCTTGTTGTTGATGAAGATCATAGGTAGATGGTGGATAAGATGGAAAATGTGGTTCTGTGAAATATGATGTCTCGTCATACCATGAAGGATCTTGATAGCTCTGCCACCCTGGATGGTATTGTATTCGCAATAATTATAGGGTGGTTACCATTACATATGTCACATCTTCTTATTGCGTTCTGTTGAGCAAATGTGGTATTGCTTGGTTCTGGCATCCAGTGATAATTGTTGGGCTTGACAACAGGCCTCAGAAAACCGAACTGTTGCTCCCAGATGTGGGGTGTGTATCTTCTGTAAGGTTCGTAATCTCTCAATCTCCCAGTAGTGTTCCATTTTTCAACCACCTGAAAGAAAGAAATAAAAATTACAGATAAAAATAAAGAAAATTAGATACAAGTAAATTAGATAGCTTCAAAATTAACAACTCAAGAAATATAAGTCCCCGGCAACGGCGCCAAAAACTTGACCGGCGTAAACACACACGTATAACGCAAGCGCACGTATCGTTCAAGTAGTATAAAAATATCGATCCCACGAGGACTTAATTCCTACTGTTGTTATTAATTATTGAATCTATTTATTTACAGATATCTAATTGAGGGAGAAGAGAATGATTGCTTGATTGATTTGGTTGATTGTAGATTTGCTAAATAAATAAATAAATAAAAAGACAAAAGAAAATACTAAGGAAAATAACAAAAGACACAAAGATCTAGGGTTGTGAATCATTCTAATATCTTTTAAAAGATGAAGTGATTATTTTATGTTTGTGTAATAAATCGGTTTACTAACCTGGAACACTAAATTATGCAAAAGCCTCTGTCGATGGTCAGACGCAAATACCCAGTTTAACCCAATTGAACCATATGTCTATGTCAACCAAATTATCTGGATTCATTAAGTTTAAGTTCCAATTATGGCTACCCCCGCCCGACAGGTATATGTCTATCTGTAAGGAAATCTATTAAAGGGTTATCTATCCTCAAGGAAGATCGTGGGCTATTAAGTCTAAGGCTGAAACCTAAAATCCCTATGTCTAGTTCATTTTAGATTTACCACATCAATCTTATTGGTGATCAGACAACAAGAAGCATTAAGCTTAAGACTTAATAAGTAAACCTTTAAATTACCCAAACTATAAAATAACCCCTTATAAACCGGTGATATTAGAATTCATCACAACCCCAGATAACTAACACATAACTAGGGCTAGTAAAAACTTAAAAATAAAAGACATAAAATAAAAATGCTGAAAAGTAAAAGACATAAAGTAAAAGCTGAAAAGTAAATTGCTGAAAAGTAAATGCTGAAAGTAAATTGCTGAAAGTAAATTGCTGAAAAGTAAATTGCTGAAAATTAAAGAAAGAAAAGTATTGTGCATAAAAGTAAATTGCGGAAAGTAAAAACTGAAAAGTAAAGAAAAGAAAGTGCGAAAGCGGAAATTAATTACTAAAAGCTATAAATAAACAAACAAGATACAATCTTCTTAGTATTCTTAAGGAATTCCTTAGAAGAAAGTATGAATTTTACAAATGAAATGGCTTGGTATTTATAGGCAAAATTTTGCCTCCATCAAATCATCCACCAAATCAATTATTAATTGCTCCACTAATTGCTCCACTAATTGCTCCACCAAATCCATTATTAATTGCTCCACTAATCTCTTATCATGTTTGGTGATGATTTGATAATTTTTATTATTTATTTATTAATTTATTTTTTGCTTTGAAAATGATTGAAAGTGACTTTAATAATTACACACTACACACTTCTGGATGGTTCATCAATTTCGGGGATGAAATCTTCAGAATTCGAAATTATTTTGTCTTTCAAAGTTGTAGATCTTTGAGTCTTCTTTAATCTGGAACTTGAATCAGCGCAAGCCAATATCTGAGTAAAGAGTTATGCCCAAAATACGACAGATGCGCAAAACTGGAATTTCCAAAACTGCACTTCGTCAAAACGCCCTTTCAAGTTTCCAATCTCCAAAATTAAAATATCAAGTCCAATAATTGCCCTTATTTGACCCATATTTCATCCTAAATGATTTCATTGAGACCCGATATTATTTTATCTGCAAAATAAACTAAAACACATCAAAACATCATCAAACCTGAGAAACTAAACAAAATATTAAGTTAAAGGGGCGGTAAATATTGATATATTTTCCGCTCATCAGTACTATATAGTTTGAATAACGGAACAGTGAGCTGGAAATCTTCCGAGCAAGATTCTGTTTCCGAATAAAAAAACAACAATACGGATTATTGCTGCAGCTGAGGCAGCAATAGAAGCTATTTGGGTCGATAATAAATCTAATTAGATAAATATAGTTCTGTTAGTGGCTGAGCTAGGCGTCAGCACAGACTAAGGAATTAAAGTCTCATCGATGATCCAGTATTATACTTCATATTCATTGATTCGTTCGGATCATACATCGTGCGATGTGATGATCATGTAAATCGCATCGGATGATAATCATGAAAATCTGCTGACGAAAACCTTTTCTCAGGCAGTTTGAGCCAACCATACATAGTTCGGTGTTAGACACTCGAGTGACTGGCTATGTGCCAAGTGGGAGATTGTTGGATAATATGGCCCATAGCGTCACTATTTGTACAGATCATGGTGTTGTTGTACAAATTAACTATGTGACAAAGGAGATTGCACTCTTATCATTTGTGATTAGATCACCTTAGATATATAAATGATGAGGGTCCCTATGATTTGTTCCTGGACGGAGAATGATATGAGACAGTATCAGTCCACGTAGGATAAATCATTAAATATCCCTAGTCGTAGTATTATCGAGACAGGACATCGATAATGCGGAATAGGCTAGTATTGCACTTGTGCGCGTTGTGAGGGCACAACGTCATAGTTCTCATATATTTAAGTATTGGATACTTATGCAAGTGCGATAGGAGGTTGTGTTTCACCGATGGTACGGGAAACAGCTTCTCTCTGGATAGACCCCTCGGAATCCCATTGGTATTATGAATATGTGTCTATGGGAGTCCGTCATCAGGGTAGGTGTATTTGGTCTTAACCTGAGACTTGCACCTCTAATACTTACGATAATCGGTAGACTTTGGTCTTGGTGGTACATGGCTTTAACCGGTTCTGCGTACACCACTTCTGGGTTTATCAGAGAGTCGTAGTGTATTGGGTGTGATGTCAAGACGGAAGTATCACTTCAGTCATAGTGGAGATGATGTCACGCAGGATACGGTACTAGTTGCTCTTGAGTGATGCGCATCCAATCATGATATTATGACCAGGTCATGAATATCTGATTATAGAGTAGTTACCAGACATCCGACATGTGCTTCGGACGGGGCAGACACTTATCCAGCCCCAGCCCTAGCACGTGACTATCCGATACTGGACCGATATACACAATACTACGGTATACTACGCTTGATACAGATCTATATATTCCTGTAAGAATATTTCTGGAGAATTGGGTAGGCATGGCGCTTTGCTAGAAGCCAACCTTGTCTTGTAAATCGGTATAACGTAGTACGAGGTACTTACATGTTCGGATAGTCCGACGACCGTATTTGCTGCCAACATATCCGGAGATCTCATGGGTCGCTTCCCAAAGATTCACCGATGATGTATGACTCACACTATGATTAATCTGGGATTAATTAGTAGAGAGAGAAGATTAATTTCTAGAGAGAGAAAATTAATCTGGGATTAATTGCGGAGATATTTTATCTGGGATAAAATATTAATAAAGAGAGAGAACGATTAATTTGGAATTAATCGATAAAATAATATATTCGATATATATAAGAAATTAGATTTCGACGCGGAATTGAAATTGGATTTTAATTCGGGCGAACGAATTATTTTAGAATCAATTCTTTAGCGACGTGAATAGTGAATTCGCTAGGCGTAATCATTTAATTATGACGCGACGGAAAATTCGTTAATTTGGAATTAGCGAACCCGAGCCCGAGATTGATTTCGAGCGCATTCGCATTTCGAATTCGAGTGCGGCACGCAAGTCACATCAAGCATCAAATCACTAGTCGCGTCAATTGTCAAATCACTTGTCACTTTGAGTGATGTGATATGACATGTTGTCACTTTATTAAAATGACTTGATGTGAATAGTGATGGGATTGAAAAGCATTTTTTGCTTTTGACTTTTTCTTTGGTATTTGATTTTATTTTTTGAAAATAAAATAAATATATAAGTAAAATGTTTCTCTCTCTCAACACACACACATTCACGTTTTTCTCTCTCCAAAATCGGTAACTAGGTTTTTTGAAAACCTTGAAATTCTTCTTCTCTCTCAATCGGTCTTAGACCATTTTCTTCTCATTTTGTTTTTGGTTTGATCACACTAAATGAAGAAGAAAGAGTGCTAGCACACACATGGGGTTATATTATTGTGTGATAGGGAAACGAATTTGTGAGCATGGAAAATCTTGAAGCTTGGAGCTTCAATGGTGATGACTATGGCCGAATCTTGGAGGTGCTTCAACCATCAAAACGCACAGCTCACTGCACTTGGAAGCCATTGCCGAGCCTAGGAGAAATGGAAAAAGACTTGTGTTCTTTGCATCTCAAACCAATCATTGTGAGTATTTGTTTCCTCAATTATTCCTTGATGTGTTCATGCGATTTTATGCTTGTTTTGGATGATTCTTGGGACCTAATTAGGTACTCAACATGCGAATCTTTTCATCTTCTCTCCTGCTCTGTTCTGTAACTGAAACTGCTATGGTCTATATATCTATCTCCTTATCCGAAGGATATCAGCTTTTACATGACCCTGGTTATGTTTAACGTTGTTCTTTTACATCCTTATCACTGCTTAACTAGTATTTCATCTCTTCATTGCCTTATCCAATAACTTCTCTTCTAGATCTCTCACTTAGAGATCTCAGGTTCACTTTCATTAACTTACTTCTAATCATGTTCAACCATCGAACACACTACCTCTTCTACGAATCTCCTCTAAAGTCATATTCTCTAAAAAATTTCTTGTACTACCTATGTACTCCTTATTTAATCTTTGTTGTTAAACCTTCTGAAGTTGTTACTTCTTCATTCTGAGTCCCACTGTACTCTCTTTATTATTCCTCCCTAAGAAGCTTACTCTGATACATAGTTTTCTTTCTCACTTCAGTCCCTTAAACTCATTGCATCCTTACATTTCTGAAAACTCTATTAACTTTGATTACTCAAGACACCTTCTATTGAAATCTTTTGGTTAGGTACCACTCTTATCTAGTTCTTCTCCCTCAATAATGAGACTCTTATGAGTCATATACTACGTCGCGATGCGCAATGAGCAGAAGCTATATGCCTTGGCACTGATAAAATGGGCATCGCGACGCGATAGAGAAAAAATTTCATATCATTTAGTTTCAACCTTGGATGTTAAGGATCACCCTAAGAGTTTCATATTGAGGCACATACACGCAATATGACAAATCGCAAGCACTATACATCATGTGGAAAATGCTTAACCAATAAGTTTCTCAAATACTTGAAAGAGTATAGTATTCTTTCAATGAGGACCCCTCCCGGAACACGTCAATTTGACGGTGTGTCCGAACTGAGAAACTAATTTTTGTTGGACATGATAAGGTTAATCATGAGTCGCTGTGAGCTACCATTTCCTTCAACGGATAAGCTTTAAACAGTGTAAAATTTATTTAGAATAAGGTTCCATAAAAAATATGTTTGACAGACCTCATATTAGATATAAACAGGAAAGAAACTGGGTTTTCTCATTCCTGATGATTTGGGTATGCTAGGCATATGTTTGAATGATACCAAACTAGAACCCAAATCGGATAAGTGCCAAATTATAGGTTATCCTAGGGATACCAAAGTATAGTACTTATACAACTCACAAGAGAACAATGTAATTGTTGCTCGCCGTGCGGTTTTTCCTAAGAGGAATACCTATATGCAGTGGTAAGTGGGAAGAAAGTAAAACTCGATGAAAATCAGAGTAATACTATTCCAGGCACCGATTCCTTAATGGAACACAAATAGTTCATCAAGGATGAAACTATACCAATAATCTTCGAATACAGAAGAACCACGTAAGTCGGAGAGAGTCAGAAAATAACCTGGGGTATGGGTTTCCGATCTTACCTCATAAAGATGTCAATCTAATTGAGGAATACCAACTGACTACGTATGAGGAAGTGATACAAGGTATCGACTCCCAATTATGGCAAAGTGCCATGATGTCCGAAATGGATTCCATGTATACCAACTATGTTTGGACACTAGTTATTGTACCTGAAGGCATTATGCCTATTGGTACTATACAAGTCTTCAGGGAAGACATACATGAAAGGCAACATACCAACGTACAAAGCTAGGCTTGTAGCGGAAAGGTATCGTTATCAGCATTATGTTGATTATAACGAAACCTTTTAACTGTTGCCATAGTATATCTATTTGGATAATGCTTGCTAATGCTGCATGTTTCATTTATGAAATATGACTGCTGAATGTCAAAATCGCTTTCCTTAAATGGAAACCTTTTGGAGGATGTTTACAACATCCTGACGGTTTTGTCGTACCATAACTAGCAAACAAGGTTTGCAAGTTATTTGATCCTTGTATGGATTGAAGCAAGCATTGAGTTCTTGGAACTATCGTTTGATGTAATCATAATGGTATATGATTTAATTCAAGACGATAATGATTCTTGTGTATATAAGGGGGTTAGTGGGAGAGCACTGACATAAATGTCTTAAATAATGATGATATGTCATTTCTTGGAAATGATATTCCCATAAAACAATCAGCGAAAGCTTGGCTTTCGAGAAAATTCTCCGTAGAATCTTGGGAGAAACAACCTTTATTCAAGGAATAAAGATCTACTATAATAGATCTAAAAGTTGTTGATACTCTCCAAGAATTCGTACATTAAAATATAAATATACGCGACCTGGTGTCTCATACGCTTTGAGCATATGGAGTCACAATCAGGCCAATCCAAGTGATAGTCACTGGATTGAAGTTAAGAAAATCCTTTAGTATCTTAGAGAACTAAGGATGCTGTCTTAATCTATGGAGAATGAGAACTTGAAGTGACTGGGATCACTGCTGCAAGTTTCCTAACCAATAAAACGACTATAAGTCGTAAAACGGTACTATACAGTTTGAATAATGGAACAGTGAGCTGGAAATCTTCCAAGCAAGATATTGTTACCGAATAAACAAAAAACGCGGGTTATTGCTGCAGCTGAGGCAG
Source organism: Zanthoxylum bungeanum (assembly GCA_019454045.1). Lineage (NCBI taxonomy): Eukaryota > Viridiplantae > Streptophyta > Magnoliopsida > Sapindales > Rutaceae > Zanthoxylum > Zanthoxylum bungeanum. The sequence continues at coordinate 106,851 of SKCR01041381.1, read as the reverse complement.
CAATAGAAGCCATTTGGGTCGATAATAAATCTAATTAGATTAGATATAGTTCTGTTAGCAGCTAAGCTAGGCTTCAGCGCAGACTAAAGAATTAATGGTCTCATCAACGATCCAGATATATACTTTAACTATTTATCTGATTCGTTCGGATCATACATCGTGGTGATGTGATGATCGAATAAATCGCATCAGATAATAATCATGAAAATCCACAGACGAAAGCCTTTTCTCAGCAGAAGTTTGAGCGAACCGTACATAGTTCGGGTGTAGGACACTTGAGTGACTGGCTATAGGCCAAGTGGGAGATTGTTGGACGATTATGACTCATAACGTCACTATTTGTACAGATCATGGTGTTGTTGTACAAATTAACTACGTGACAAAGGAAATTGCTCTTTTATCATTTGTGATTAGATCACCGAGATATATAAATGATAGAAGGTCCATATGATTATTTCCTAGATTGAGATGATATGAGAAAGTATCAATCCACGAAGGTTTAATCATTAAATATCCCTAATCAGAGTATTATCAAGATTGGACATCGATAATGCGAAAAAGACTAGTATTACACTTGTGAGCGTTGTGAGGGCATAACAACATAGTTCTCATATATTTGGGTATAGGATACTCATGCAAGTGTAATAGGAGGTTGTTTTTACCGATTGTACGGAAACAGCTTCGCTCTGGATAGACCCCTCAGAATTCCATTGGTTGTATGACTATGTGTCTATGGAAGTTCGAAATCAGGGTAGATGTATTTGGTCTTAACCTGAGACTTGCACCGCTAATGCTTGCGACAATCAATATACTTTGGTTTTGGTCGTCCAGGGCTTTAACAGGTTCTGTGTACGCCTCTACTAGGTATATTGAGAATCGTAGTGTATTGGGTGTGATGTCAAGACAGAAGTATCACTCCAGTCATAGTGGAGATGATGGTCACGTATGATACGTAACTGGTTCTCTTATGTACTGCAGTCATTGGGATAAAATGACTAGGTCATGTTTATCCGATTATAGAGACTAGTTACCAGAGATCCGATATGTGCTTCGTACGGGGCAGACACAATTCCAGCCCCAGGCCTAACATGTGCCATCCGATACTGGATAGAAATACGTAATACTACGTATACTACGCCTGATATAGATCACCATATTCCTGTAAGGATATTTCTGGAGAATTGGGCAGGCATGGCGCTTTGCTAGTAGCCAACCTTGTCTTGTAAATCGGTAAAAGCGTAGTACTAGGTACTTACGTGTTCGGATAGTCCGCCGACCGGATTTACTGCCAACATATCCGGGGATCTCATGGGTCGCTTCCCAAGATTCACCGATGACGTATGACTCGTACTTTATTAATCTGCGATTAATTAGTAGAGAGAGAAAATTAATCTGATTAATTACGGAGATATTTTATCTGGGATAAAATATTAATAAAGAGAGAGAACGATTAATTTGGAATTAATCGATAAAATAATATATTCGATATATTATACGAAATTGGATTTCGACGCAGAATTGAAATTCGATTTTAATTCGGGCGAACGAGTTAATTTAGAATTAATTCGTTAGCGACATAAATAGTGATTTTGCTAGGCATAATTATTTAATTACGTCGCAATGGAAAATTCGTTAATTTCGAATTAGCGAACCCGAGCCCGAGAGTGTTTGTGGGCGCACTCACATTGCGAACTTAAGTGCGGCTCATAAGTCACATCAAGCGTCAAATCACTATTCACATCAAGCGTCAAATCATTAGTCACTTTGAGTGATGTGACAACTTGTCACTTGATTGAGTGAATAGTTGATGGAAGTGGTTGGCTTTAAAAGCCTTTGACTTTTGGAAATTTGGTTTGAGTTTTTTTTGGTATTTGTTTTTGGAAAATTAAAACCAAAAGACTTAACACATTTTGCCATCTCTCTCTTCTTCACGGTTTCATAAACCTTTTCCCTCTTCTCCCTCTCTCGGTTTTGAACCAATTTTCTTCTCCATTTCTTGGCTTGGCCGAAAATAACAAGAAGAAAATGATGATTTTGTTGCAAAATCAAGAGTGCTAGCACACAAAGGAGTTATCCTAAGGTGATAGGGAACCAATTTCATGAGCATGGAATCACCATACATAGCTTGGAGCTTGGAGATCCATCAATGGAGGTTGACCGAAAATGGAGGAGCACACTTGGAGGTGATGATCGAATTTTGGAGCCAAAAATCAGCTCACTGCCGAGAGCTTCATCATCATGGAGGAAAAGATTTTTCTTCGTCGCATCCAAACCGATCAATGTAAGTATGTTTCCGCCGTACTTCTTGATGTATACACATGATTTTCATTGCTTGATTGATCTTGGGATGCTTAGAAAATTCCAACAATGGTATCAGAGCCTAATTGAACATGAAAATATATTAGGGTTAAAATTGGGTAAAATCAATTTGAGCATGATTTGATGAAATTGTTTGATTGAGTATGCTTAAATGATGTTTAATTGAAGTTGTGCATGATCAATTTCATGAAATTTGATTGGATCAAATTTTCCCCAATTTTTGAGGCTTGGCCGAATATGAACATACCCTAATGTCTTGGTATTCTTTGTGTTTTTGATCATTGGATGAGTTGGAAAACATTGGGTAATGTTGATTGTGGATTCAATTGGATTGAAACCAAATTTGACATTAAAATCCCCAAAATACCGAGAGCTTACTAGCATGAAATGGGATTGATTTTTGATTAAAATGTGTTGGACATGTTTTGATGTTAATGAGCATAATTAATTAGGCTAATTGATGTTTTGGAAATGTTAATTTGGGTGATTAATTATGGCATTACACTTTGAGTAATTAATTATGCTCATTGGGCTTGTAAAGTTGTAATTGGGCTTTAATGGGCTTGGTTGTACCAAGATGGGTTTAGGCTAAATTGGTTGGATCCAATTGGGCCCAAAACCATTTCCATAAAGTCCAATTATGACTAATGGACCTTAATATTTTAATTGGGCCTAATGGGCCTAAATTGGTTTCTAGGCACATAAGGGTGATTCCTTTAAATGGGCTTTAGTCTTTGGGTTTGACCCAAGTTGACCAAAAGTCCATGCCTTATGAAATTAATTGAAAGCACATTGGACTTTAATTAAATTAACATTGGATGTTAATCGGGCTTTGAGACCCGTAACGGTTAGATTTAGAATCTAAGTCACTAAGGTTCGTTAATAAAGTGTATTATTTAATTTGGAATTAAATAGTGAATTAGTATTAAATGCAAATTGAATTGGATTTAATTTTGTAGTTTAATATAATTCAAGAATTCGTACTTTGAGTACTTATTCGCAAAACGAGTTTGACTCGCGCAAAATCAAATAGTTGTTTGAACATTGGATGGTCATTAATTATCCGATTAATTAATTGGATTAGATTGATTGATAACATGCTTGTGTGAATACATGGTTGCGATGCATGAATAATGTATATCAGATGGATATTAGATGGGTGGGGAAATTTTGGAAATTGTTGTAATAAATTTAGAATTTATTAATTGGACTTGCGTGTCCAGCGTATTACCTTCTTACTCTTTGTATTTCTCTTCTCACCTATTCCCCTCAATGTAAATGAGGTTTCTTTAGAAGTGTTATGTAACGGGTAGAAGCAATACTTGTGCTAGCGGGAGAGAGGAAATAGAGAGATTTGTTCTAGGAACAATGTGTAAAGTATCCATCCGCATATCATTATTATTTATTTCACGTGCCTTATTATGTGTTTAGAATGCATGTTTAAGGGTGTATGATGATGAGACCTTAACAAAGATAATAAATTGGTTGCCAATTTGCAAGCGAAAAACCCTCACAAAATATTAAGCGTTTTTCCTTCCATTGAGTGATTCTTACTCAAGATCCAAGACTGGCATTGGTTTGTTGGCCAAAGTCAAGGCCTTTGTCCGTCGAGGGTGTGTTTGAATCATGAAAGCTTTGTTCCATATCGGTGTCTTGTCCAAGTTGTGATTTGTTGGCCAAAGTCAAGATCACTTCTTGTCCATCGACATTGATTACGAAGCTTTCCAAAGTCAAGATCACTAAGTTTGTTGTGCCAAAGCCAAGGCTTAGTTGATTCAGAGGAAAAAAGGTTAGGTAATATATTGGATATATTGGCATATATAAGATATATGTCTCGGACTTGGATGTCCACCTACTGGATCTAGGAATTGGATGGGATCCAATTGATCTTAGAGATCTACCTAGTTAATTATCATACAATTTGTTGACCAAAGTCAAGATTGTGTGTTATTTAACGGGATCCTAGCCCACTAGGAAACAAGGTTTCCCGAGTACTCCACAGAGGGTTAGAGGCTCGCTGAAAAATAGTGGGAGGCAAGTATTAAATTTTCAATATTCGTTTAGTAACTTGCCACATGCGCTCATATCAAATATTACGTCAAATAAATTAATATATTAGTTGGACTAATAATTAATGTTGTTTTAAATAAACAGTTGGACTGTATTCAAACTATTTCAATTGATAGTTGATTTAATAATTGGATTATAGTAATCAATATAATTGAATTTAACTAAGTAAATTATAGTTGATTATATAGTTAGACTATAGTAATCATTATAATAAATAGTACCTAAAATCGTTGATTAAATAATTGGACTATTAGAATCAAGATAAATTGAAAGATTAGTGTTTAAAACATAATCCTGAGGAAAATGTATTTAAACGACTTTAATTTTTAAATTGGGAATAATAAATTTCAGGATAGTCCTGGAAACTAATAAGTTACTTTATTTGATAAAATAACATATTAGGCCTAAGCCCGGAGTTAAGCAAATAGTAGAGCATGATATTGGGAATATTCATGTGATGATAACTTTAGTGCTTAATCCGTTATGCTTGCCAAATAGACTCCTTAATTTCTTAATCAGAACTAAGGATTAGATCCTTAAAGTATGATAATGAAATTGAAGGATCTTCATAGATCTATTTTTAGATCTTTGAAGTACTAAATTGTAGTAGTGAACTCTTGGAGAGTTAATGGCTATTCTCAAGGAGACAGAGCCAAAGTTTGCAATAAGGCAAGAAGCGCAAGACACATCTTACTTCGACATCCCAGAAGGCCAAAGGCTTGGCCAAAGGCTTCTGGAATATGAAAAGAGGCAACGACAAAATCATTATAATCTTCTGGGAAGATAAATGACATATCCCAGAATGTCTGCCTAAACTGTGGCAAACGGGGTTACTGAAGTGTGACTGCTGTATGGACAAGGCAGACATGAAGGAATTGAAGAACGGGCAAGGCTCTGACTTCAAATATGTTTGTCATAAATATGTTCACTGCTAGTATTAAAATTGGATTTTAGATACTGGATGTGGTACATATATATATGTGCTGATGTGCAGAATCTGCTGAGAGCAGGATACTGACTTCAGATGAGATTAATCTACGAATAGGAAACGGGACGACAGTCGCTGTTTTAACCGTAGATACCTAAGATATTAGGAACTATCCTTCGGGTGTGTACTTAAATTAGGAAACTGTTTGAATGTAACTAGTTTGACTAGAAACATTATCTCTATATCAGGGTTTAACCCGTTGCGGGTATACCTTTATATTCTAGAACACTAAAGTGTTTTATTTTATAAAGATGATATTGAGATAAACACATTAGATGTGAATAACAGAATTTATATTTTGAATATAAATAAATCTCAAACATATAATATGACGAACTAATAGCTCAAACTGATTTGATCAGATGAGACTTATTTGTGGCATTGTTTTCTTTGACACATTTAACAGGACTCGTATATCCATACTTTTGAAGAATGAGTACCAGGACGAATTTGATTCTATTCAAATAAAGTCTACGAATCTAGTTTTAATGGCAAAGTGCTAAAAACACTATTTACTTGGTAAAAGTGCTAGTGCCATCGATCTGTTAGCCCTTGTTCATAGTGACGTAGGTGGGCCCATATCTAGCTAGGCTAGAGGTGGATATGAATATTTCGTGACCTACACGGAAGTGGCATCGCGTTATGGTTATGTGATTCTTGTGAAACACGGATCATGAACTTTTGATTAATTCAAAGAGTTTCAAAACAAAGTAGACAAACAAATCGGCTAAAGTATTAAACCTTCACTGTTAGACCATGGTGGAAAATACTTAAGCAATAAGTTTCTCAAATACTTGAAAGAGTATAGTATTCTTTCAATGAGGACTCCTCCCGGAACACGTCAATTTGATGGTGTGTCCGAACTGAGAAACCAAATTTTGTTGGACATGAAAAGGTTAATCATGAGTCGCTCTGAGCTACCATTTCCTTCAACGGATAAGCTTTAAACAGTGCAAAACTTATTTAGAATAAGGTTCCATAAAAAAATCTGTTTGACAGACCTCATATTAGATATGAACAGGAAAGAAATTGGGTTTTCTTATTCCTGATGATTTGGGTATGCTAGGCATATGTTTGGATGATACCAAACTAGAACCCAAATCGGATAAGTGCCAAATTGTAGGTTATCCTAGGGATACCAAAGTATAGTACTTATACAACTCACAAGAGAACAATGTAATTGTTGCTCGCCATACGGTTTTTCCTAAGAGGAATACCTATATGCAGTGGTAAGTGGGAGGAAAGTAAAACTCGATGAAAATCGGAGTAATACTATTTCAGGCACCAATTCCTCAATGGAACACAAATAGTTCATCAAGGATGAAACTATACCAATAATCTTCTAATACAGAAGAACCACGTAAGTTGGAGAGAGTCAGAAAACAACCTGGGGTATGGGTTTCTGATCTTACCTCATAAAGATGTCAATCTTATTGAGGAATACCAACTGACTACGTATGAGGAAGTGATACAAGGTATCGACTCCCAATTATAGCAAAGTGCCATGATTTCCGAAATGGATTCCATGTATACCAACTATATTTGGACACTAGTTATTATACCTGAATGCATTGTGCCTATTGGTACTATATAAGTCTTCAAGGAAGACATACATGAAAGGCAGCATACCAACGTATAAAGCTAGGCTTGTAGCGGAAAGGTATCATTATCAACATTATGTTGATTATAACGAAACCTTTTAACTTTTGCCATAGTATATCCATTTGGATAATGCTTGCTAATGCTGCATGTTTCATTTATGAAATATGACAGCTGAATGTCAAAATCGCTTTCCTTAAATGGAAACCTTTTGGAAGATGTTTACAACATCCTGACGGTTTTTTCGTACCATAACTAGCAAACAAGGTTTGCAAGTTATTCGATCCATTTATGGATTGAAGCAAGCATTGAGTTCTTGGAACTATCGTTTGATGTAATCATAATGGTATATGATTTAATTCAAGACGATAATGATTCTTGTGTATATAAGGAGGTTAGTGGGAGAGCACTGACATAAATGTCTCAAAATGTGCTCTCGAATTGATGTCATTTCCTCCATCCTTGTAGTCATCACTGAGACCATAGCCTCATGGCATTACTGATTCAAGGCTGCCTGAACATTCCCTTCAATGTCTTCATCATCAAGGATGTTGATAGTCGTTCTCTCTAGTTCCTTCACTTTCTTGAACCTGTACTTCGCTAGGGGATTTTAATTCTAAGATGACTTCTAGATTGGTTTGACTTACTATGACTCCAAACTTTTCTATTTTATATAAAATTTTACCATCTCGTGTCTTTTATTTATGTTTTGTTGAACTTATTGACTTTACCATTTAGACACCTCGTAATCCATCTATTATGTCTAATACTCTTACTTTGTTCTTCTTATTGCTGAGTTTAAGGTTGGGAATGGATACATGCTTATGCGTCTGGTTAAATGCTAAATACTTACCAAATTCGAGGGCTATTGAAAAGAAAAACTTATATTCATACTGCTGGAAACTGAATTGACTTAATCTATGCTTTAAGGTTCCTTACTTTTTATCGATCACTTCGAGATCTTTACTTACATTGTTATCTCCAAGTTACATTACCTATGCTACTATACATACTGAATTCTTTTATCACTTCATGTTTCCTGCTTACTGTTTTCATATCATGTTTCTTTGCTTTATGCCATGCTACTGAGGCTAATGGTGGTTAGTTCTTCTAACTACTTCCTAGACCTTTATTCTCTGCTCTTGCTATTAATCACAGCTATGACACTTTGTTCTACTATCCATATTGGTACTCTTATCACTCCTAAATATCTCCAACCTCTTGAGTCTTATTCTTGTATACTCCCATGAATTTCTATTGATTTGGGCTGATCTTGTAGGTTTTACTGTATTAGGTCTATTCTGTGGACTCTTACTAGCCTTGCGAGCCTCGTACTGACTTGCCTTGATCTTTGGGTTATATTGTGTTCTCTTATTTACATCCTCAAAAATTTCCTTACTCTTCTCCTGGGTGATCTACCTTCCACGGTTTTGTGTTTATGAAAGTGAACTCTCGTCGGGCTTCTTACGGTCGCTTCTACTTATGATAGTAGGAACTAATTTATGTCTCATCGATTCTTCTCTTTATGTCTCGATGGGTTTCGATATCCTTGTTCTGGTACTTTGTATCTTGGTAAAGTCTATTTCTCATGTAAGGTAGGTATGAGATAGGCTATGTTAGGACAGCTTTGTTAACTGGTATGACTAAGTGGTTGAAAACTAGATAGCTTAGGGTCTTGTCTCCATCGGGTTGTTTGGAATAAGGTAACTAATTTTTCTGTTTATGAATTTTATTTGCCTGCTTGTGGACTTGGGTCTGGGTTTAGGGATTTGAAGTTCTCTACGTCATTTTTTGACATCTCAGTCTATTGAAATTCTTGAGTCTAATCTTGATTTCCTTCTTCTGTTATCTTTCTAGCTTTTTCCTTGTTACTTGGGGAACTTACTAGCTATACAAAGTACTTGAAGGTTATTAGTTCAGCTAGAAGGAATTTTCTGAGGAGGGAATGGATCTTACATCTTCTAGGCACTCAATTACTTGTTCGGCCTTTTTCTATTGTCCTGGGTGGGTATCCTTAGAAATTCATTGTCTTATTCTATCACTTTACTTTTCTTTATCTCTAGCTACTTACACTCCTATGCATATTTCCTTACATTCCTATAGATTTCCTTTCCCACTCTATTTGGTAACTTTTCTTAGATCTTACTGTATGGTTTCATAGCGTATTTATACTTCTGGTAATAGATCATAATAACTTCAGGAAAAATTCTTATCGTGGATCTAAAGTATAGTTATTCTCGTAAGGGATACTATTTGAATAGTCTGGGAAAGCTTACTAACCTGTCTATAGATTTTAAGGATGTACTTGAGGATCAGATACTGGAGGGGTAATGCCTCGCATACAAGTATCTCAGACATACTGCGTATACAAGACCCCATCACTCTACCCACTATAGTCATTGACTCCCTAAACCATGCTCTGATACCATCTTTGTAACATCCCCGATTTGGAAGATGCTACCAGCAAAGAATAGGTCGTAATATTCCCCTGAGCCTCTGCTCTTCTAACTATAACTACACTATTTCTCTTTTCTCAATCAAATTCTTATTTATGGAAGCAATGCCAAAACTCAACAACATGGAAAACAAGTTCATTATTAATAAATGTATACTTATAAACACTTGTTTTTATAATGACTACACATAACCCAAATACTAATACATGACTTTTATTTGACTTTGACCGAACTCCTACTCTCTCTGACTTGAACCGGTAGGCTCCATACCCTAATGACTGCATCGGTATCAGTCTTCCCGAGCTCATCCTCAGAAAACACCTGCAAAATCAGAAAACTGGGAGTGGGGGGTTAGACCATTGTACGATCTAGTGAGTGGACAAAAACTGAAATACTGGTATAAAAATATTTATTTCTAAAACCAAAGTTCCAGAAATAGCTTTATAAAAAAACTCTTTTTCTGAAAACCTTGTCTAAAATCTCTTTTATAAAACTTATATTTCTGAAATCTGCTTTTTAAAGTCTGGTTTTTGTAAACTTGTATCTGAAAGATCTATTCTGAAAACTATTTCTGAAATGTCTGTTTTCTGAAAACTGTTTTCTAAAATCTGATCTCTGAAAATTATTTTCTGAAAACCTCATATCTGAAAACTGATATGTCTTAGAAAAACTTGACGTATGGGGTGTTACGTATCGTCGTCCTCTCATACGTATAACTGGAGCTAGGAGTGAAAATCCATGATTTTGGGGTGTTACGTATCGCCGTCCCCTAAAGCATGTCACTACTGTCCCTGAAACTGATGGTCTTGGGGCATTACGTATCGCTGTTTCCCAAGCCACTGAACTGAAACTGGGGGTGCGGATCTATGCTACCCTCTAAGCTCTGAAACTAGGATCTAGGGGCATTTGTCATCCCTAGTCCTGAACTAGGATATGGGGACGTTACATATCGCCATCCACCCAGTCCTCTACATGTGCACATGCGCTGTCCGTCAATTCCATAACTGAATGAAGATACATACTGAGGTGGGTTTTTCCCTCATGCCTCGAAAAAACATAAATCATTTTCTGAAAATGTTTCTTTCTCAATATAAAACTCAAATCATAATTTTTTATGAAATGAATGTAATAATAAAAATAATCTAACGCACTAAAGTGCGAAAATAAGTCTGATATAGAAATAACAAAATGAAAGTTAATTTAAAAAATTTAATGTCCACTCATTGTTCTGGAGTTCCGCTAGCCTTTCTTCACTTCACTGGTGAAACTTGTGGTTCCTGTGATGATCTATCATCGATAGTTTCGATTAGAAACTGGACTAAGAATAAATGGATCAGAATCAAGCTAAATTTTCCTATTCAAATAAGGGCTATCACTCTGAGGTATATCGTACGCATATCATGACGTAATATATATATACCGGTTGATACGGGAATCTTAGGGTGGCCTCTAACACGCTGGGGTGAAACTGGAATAAATTAAAAACTACTTGGGGAAATTTATGATCTTGCGTTGCGACGAAGGTGTTGCGTGTCGCGACGTAAACGTTCCATAATCGGCTCAAAATTTTCCATTACGTGTCACGACGTGAACCCCTTTTATGTCGCGACGCGGACCTGATTTCTAAGTTTCTACACTAGCTTTCACATTCCAATCTTTCCCAAATGCATTTTTAAAACTTCTATATCAATTTTTATTACATAAGCCATTCCATTAGACCTCAATAATCATTCACAACACTATCAATATTATCTAGTATCCATTCTATTAACTTCTTTTAATTTTTACCCAAAATTAACAAGTTGGGATTTTCCCCAATCACTATCTTCTTAGCTTAACAAGCACTTATTCATCATCACTTCCAAGTCAATCAACTCATCAAAACTTAAAAACTCAAAAGATAACAATTTGGGTCAAGTCTCCTTACCTTACTTTGCTTGATTTCTTTTTGTCCATCTTCCAAGTCCTCCATGGTTGACAATGCTCTTTCTTGCTTCATCATCTCTCTCTTTTCTCTCTCTTCTTCTTCTCTTCTTCTTCTTCTTCTTCTCTTTTCTTCCCTTCTTCTTCTTCTCTTTTTCTTTCTCACGTTTTTCCTTCATTCTTTTTGTTCTCTCCTTTTCAAAATTTTGTGAAATGGTAATGGTGTTCTCTTTATATAGTAGGGGTTATTTTATATTTGGAATAATGGGGAAAAATGTGCAAATATAGAGAAGTTTTGAGATTATTCTAGATAGGTCAGCGATACTATTCATCCAAAATTTTGACTTGAGTTTTTTTTACCTATTTCTGCTATTAATTTGGAAAAATATTAAACTCAAAGGTTGTAGGTCTCGATTTCATCTTTCCGGTGATATAATATTCATAATAATCGGAGTTCGTATGAGAAAGTTATGGCCTAAATACTATAGGCTATCCGGAGTGGTACATTATACAGTTCCATATCAGAATTTCGGGGAATCAACAAATTATCCCCAAGGTCGTTCCATAAGTGTATTTGTGCCCCAACATAATTTGTATTATGTTATCTTCGTCTCGTAATACCACAGTACTACAACGGAACGGTAGTAGAGACTACCGGTCGTTACACACTCGATTGATGATATGTTTTTTCGCAGCGCTCATTGCATGTTTTTATGTTTGCTTTTACGACTCATCATCATTTTCTACTATGGTGCTTGTTTAGGGTCTCATCCATCAAAAATGGATTGGCCCGCTACCTTGTCGATAATGGATTGTTCGTTCCTCGCTCAGTCTTTGCATGCTACTTGTGGGTTGAACGTTTGATATGTTTTTAACGATACATGCATGAAAATGGTTTGTTGACATATTTTAGAATTTTTTCCTTATGGTTTGTTATTTTTAGTATCCACTCAACAGGTCATTCAAATGATCTGACCCCCTAACTCCAAGTTTGTTTTACATGTAGCTTTATCTGGTGCGCCATAGCCGAACATGAGCCTATGATCGAGAAAATTAATATTACTGCAGTCATTAGAGTATGTGTCTGCCATGCTAAGTTTGTTGTTCACATTCAAATAGAATGCTTGTATGTCGGTGTTAGTCAAGTCTAAAGGTATATGATGTTATTTATATAAGGTATAAGTATTTATTTATAGTCGGTAAGTTGTTCTTACAATGCTAATTGGTTCGTGAAATAGATTAATAAATGTCTGTTATAGTAACATAGTCAAGGAAGTTTAGAAATGGTCAGAGGCTCTGGGTGGTGGTGAGGATCCATCACATGCCGATAATATCTCTGCACTGGGGATGTTACATTTAGAGATCAAGATTATCACTGATGAATTTTTCATTTGTTCTTCTTTTCTTTTCTTTCAACACTTAAGAGAAAAATAAGAACAATGTGGCTAGGGTTTTCCAATTGTAATTAGGGTAAAAGGAATAACCATTTTCCCTTTTATACTTAGGGTTTAATATGTTGTTAACAACAGACTAAAACCCCTTTGTTTTCCCCCTTAGATTTCGGCCATATGGTCAATTTTGTAATAAAATTATTCTTTGAAAAATGTCATCATAATGACATTAATATTTTACTAAATAAAAAACATGTAACTACCGTTTATGTAATAATGAATTTTAAAATCATATTTTAAAAGCCCTTATTTCCAAAAGTGACATATTAAATAATTTAATATTTATAACCCTTTTAATAAATTAAATGGTTATCTCATAATCATTTATTTAATGAAAACCTTATATTAAATATAATCTAAGGCTACATATGTGAAACATATAGTATTAATAATATATATATATATATATATATATATATATATATATATATATCGAGCTAGCACGGAGACCAAATGGACCTACAATTTCGAGCTCCAATAATCCCGGAATATTAATTAATTCCAATAATCTTGAAAATTAATTAAACTCTTAATTAATTATTTGGAATTATTAACTTTAGGTTATTCCACTAAAACCCCAAAGCTGCACTCTTGTTACCATATATATATATATATTATATAAGCCGAACTACATCATTTTCCATCGATATAGTCATTATATATGAATTGGCCCTTCACGAGTAACTCATAATTAGAGCCGAGTCATAATGTCTGTTATACCTCTCTAATTATTTTTACATTAAGTATCATTGATTCTCTAATAAATAATTTATTCATAACCATTATCAATATTAATCTTTCTATACATAATAAAAAGACTTGAGCGTTCTAATCGTTCAAGTACCGAATCAACCCTTAAGGAAGATACTCATTTACTTCTCGCAAGAATGAGTGAACTTCATGTCTATGTAAAATATCCCCGACTACACAACAAATCATGTCCCCAAAGTACATAGTTATTGGTCGGGATTGCTACACCAGTCTCACCTCTGTAAATCAAGGACATAGTCTGTCATGCAGAAATTCGCAGTACACTCAGGATTCAGATCAATCGATATATGACCATCTAGTATATTGAAATAATTTTTTATTTTATTTTAATGGATATTATAAGAAAATCATTTCTATCTGGGTCCAATCGTAAATGATCATATTATATAAGGTGTCTTCATACTAATGTCACGACATGGACTATCCCTGATCAATGTCACCATACAATTACAGAATGGAACGCAGCTATAGATAACCCACAAACAAAGTACCCATTTCGTTTACTCTCTATGGACTATTTTAGATTACTAACTTCATACTTAAATCCTCTGGTGTATGACACTTATACACTAAGTCTGAAGGCACATAAGTAATCAAGGGTAAACAATATAATTTTCAATATGCGAATTGAATCAAAACATTTGATAAATGAATAATGCATCTTTTATTTCATAACAAATATTTCCATTTACATTACATGAAGCTTTATGGCATATATCTCAACATAACCTCTTCAGGAACTCAACTCCCAGCACCTCTTTGGTGAAACGAGATGCTGTCTCCATATCCTGGTCAGCCAAAACACCCCATCACGTCCTGCCCTCCTATATCCTCATCTTCTTCTAGAATCAGTCCATTATGTGGCTATCTATGTTCTCATGCCCTCGACCGAGGCCATCCTTATACTTGCTTCTCCGAACATGGTAACTCCTACCACTAGGAGCCATACGCCCCCATTTAGGATACCGCTTTAAATTGGTTTCCCTAAAATAATTGTTAGAGTTGGTGTTTGGAGCGCCAATCCAAATAATGTATAATACATTATATTTTATTATTTATTAATAAAATAACTATATTTTCATTTCAAACCTTATTAATGATATTGTCATTATGCATATTAAACTGATGTATAAATATGTTAAGAATGACATCGACCCTAGAATAGTGATGTAGTAATACTGGACACTAGGTGGTCCGACATTGGGATACGTATTACATTATAAACTATTCTTAAAGTATATATGTATTCCTATTTGTTGGTTTTGGAATACGGTCGAATTCCTATAACCTAGAAGACTGGCACATGTCGTATATTGGAATTGGAGTTCCAATGGTTTAACCTAATGTACCATGAGCTTTGGTATTGGTTGGACCGAATACTGAATGACTCATAGGTGATTCCTAATAGTTGGAAGTACACACCACCGTCAATAGGAATCTCCTCGAGTCGAGTAGCATATGTAATCCTTTGACTATAGGATAACATTGATTTTGTGTGAGATCCTCCACACTTTGATGCCAAGTATGTCAGAAATCTTTCATGGTCTAGCCTATATATGTTCGTTAAGTGTGGACCGATGCACTCGTTAATCAAGTGCGAGTCAAGATAGGATCCGTCGGCCCGTATGTGTATCATAAGGGGATTAGGTATCCATGTGAGTAAGTCACAATTCTTAAGACTTTGGCCAAAGTCGATCACCTAGGGTGGATCGCATCAGTTGTAAAGAATCATGGATATGTCGACATGAGATATACGTCTTTGGAAACTTGACGGTGTATTCTATGTTTCCTAAGCACAACTCGGATAGCCTACGATGGAAGGATTGTTAAACATATGTGATGACCTCGACTTGTATAGTTCAGATAGGTCATTCTTGTTCTTCGTGAATTCAGAGGTGGCCAAATTACGTAAATACTAGCTAGGCTTATATGGCGAACTTGTCTGAACTTAGAGAGTCCCAATATGAAGTGTACTCGTTGAGCACTTGGGTAGCCGATTAATTTTGAAAAAAGATAATATTCGATATTATAATTATCAACTAATATAATCAAGTGTTATTGGATAACATTGATTATTTACTTTGACCTAATTGGATTAATTGAATTAATTCAATAATTACACAAGGGTTTAATAGTAAATTCATAATTATCTATAATATTTGAGGATATTACGGTAATTGTAAATATGTAATTATAGGTAATTTTGGCTTGATTTATTTGGATTAAATCAAAGTGCAAAAATTGAACTAATCCATTTCATAATCTCTGTCTTGATTTAATTGGATTAAATCAAAGTGGCAGACAAAGGTGACTAGTCACACCTAATGATACATATTTGGATAAATTGGATTAAGCCCACCTAAAAGTTGATTACAACGTTTAATAATTAAAAATTGCCTAAATTTTTCTATAAATAGTAAGATTTAGGAAGGTTTTAATTAAGCTTAAGCATAAGCAAAATGAGCTTGAGAATGCTAAGCTCACAAGCAATTATTAAAGAAAATTAGCCTAAGTTAGAGAAGTGTTTAGAGATACTTTGGAAGATCTCTACAACATTTCATATATGAGAAATTAAGATTGGATCTTGGAGTGAAGCTTGCTTGCATTGGAATTGAGATTGGATCTTGGAATGAAGCTTGCTAAACCTTGGAAGTTCTCCAATAATTTCAACAAGGAGAAGAAGATTGGATATTTGTATCAATCTTACTAGGTAATGTTTGATCTTCTCTAAGCTATTTTTTCATTAGTGATTTTTCATTAGTGAAACATATAGTGATGAATTATGTATTGTATGCATGATTACATTGTTTAATGTTGAAATAAGGCTACTAGATTGTGTTAGGATGCTTTGAAAGTATAAACACAATATGCTTATAATTGGGTCAAAGATGTTCATGTTGGACATGGAATAAATTAATAAGAGTTTGGAACTCTAGATTAAAGTTTAGAGCTATGGCTACTATTCTAGAATAACTTGACCACCTTTGGGTGAACTAGAATTGTTCATGAGACATTTCATAGTGGGATTCTAAATTGGTTTGTGTATAGATTCAAATAAATGCATATAAGTATTTACAATACATGTATGTTAGTTGTATAACATGTGTTGATGGTGGTTATGAAGTTAAAATTGGATTTTAAGTGTATTTGAAGTATTAGGAGAAAATTGGAAGTGTTCAGTAATGGTTTGAAGTAGATATATGCTCACTGCCTAGGGCAGCGTCGCGACGCCCACCCTTTCGTGTCGTGACATCCCGACGCTCAACTCTCGCATTGCTCTTGGCATTTGGAGCATCTCGACGCCTAAGCTCTTATGTCGCGACGCGCTGAGCTGAAACTTATTGAAACTTCATTTTCTCAGTTCCAGAGTTTTCGGACTCTGTATGGGTCCCCGTTTTTTCCTACAGACTCGAAATGGAATGTAGTTTTACATAAAAATATTTTAAAACACACCAATGCTAGATATCCATGGGTTAGACCCAATTCCACTGTGCGGGGCACCGATCCGACCCTGGGGGTTCCACATCTGCCCCAACAGAATGGTATTAGATGCAAGGCTTAACCACACAACACATGTTGCATGTTTGACATGTATTTGAATCCATGCCTCTGTATCTTAATTTAATTATGCATAAGTCATATTGGAAATGCATTACATGTTTTAAATTAAAATTTTAATTTTGACCCAAGTATGTTAATGACTTGATTGTCATAAATCTCCAACGATTAGGTGATTACTTTAATTCAATAATAAGACATTAATAATGTTGGAGCATTATTGGATGGTCCGTCTATAGACACTGCATTTTTGCATGAGCCCAATGATGAGCCTCGTTTGGAGGCACTTCCTAAAAAGTTGCGGAAGTTACGAAAAATGAATGCCGGAAGAAAAAAAACCTCCAAAATTATCCCCTCATCAAATTCGGACTAACTAGCCAGCCTCAGATTCGCTCAGTCAGCCGCTGTTTCAAAACCTTAGCCTCGGACCCACCATACACGCCATTGTACCCTTCAACTTCAGCCCATCCACACGGCCCAAATCCCATGCAATCCATCCACACGCCCAAGACCCCATGCAATCCATTCACACGCCCAAAGCCTCATGCAATCCACATGCTCAAATTCCCCCATCAACACTTTCCAAGTTAACAAGATTTGAGATATCCTCATCACCAAATTTATGAGATTGCATTCCCAAAATAATTTGAGAATATATTACCCTAATTTCCATGATTTCTTTCCCTTTTTAGAGATCCCTTCAAATCATTATAAAAAGGGACCAAATCATCAAAGTGAAAGAGGCTTGGATGACAACAACAAACAAAAAAAACCCTAAACCTCTTTTTTTCTTCTTGAAAAAAGGCCAAACTATGAGTCTATTTTCTTCTTCCATTGCCAAAAAACCAGAAGAAACAACAAAGCAACCGAAACCAGCGAGCCACAAAAAACCAACCGAAACCAGTGAGCCACCAAAAAACAACCTAACCAATCGAAACCAGTGAGCCACCAAAAACCAACCAAATCGAGAACAAAACAACCAAAACAATCACAAAAAACCAACCAAACCGAGACTAAAATAGCAGCCAAACCACCAAAGAAACAGCAGCCAAAAACAACCAAAAATAGGAGCCAAACCACCAAAAAAATAGCAGCCAAACCACCGATAAAATAGCAACCAAAACAACCAGAAAACAACAGCCAAAAACAACCAAAACAACAGTAAAAAACAACAAAAAATTATGAAACAGCACCCAAAAATCCGTGAAACAGCAACCAGAAAACAGCAAAATAGTGAACCAGCGAACCAAGCTTCGATCCTTCCGGCGACGGCCTAACGCACTTCCGAGAAAGCAACTTAAAAGGTAAGACCTGAGGGCACCCTTACCGCATTTATTTTTATAGTTCTTGACGCTGCAAGCCTGGCTAGACATGAAATACGTCCAGCCGGGTATGCGAAGTCCTACATCAAAGACGGCCAAATTTGTGGTCACACTTTTTCTTTCTTTTGGCATTCCATTATTTATCTTTTTTATCTATTTATTCACTCTTATTGTTGTTTTATTATTTCGCCTTTATTTTATTTATTTTGTTCATGTTGATTATTATACGTATATGCATTTTTATATGTTTTCATGTCTATTTTTTATGTCCGTTTACATTGCATTGATGGTTATGTATGTTATTATCCCTTACGGTATATCGCATGGAAACCCAGACGTAAATTCCGTAGCCGAATCTGAATGGACGGTAGTGCGGTTTGTACTTGGGATACAACTCCACGTGCCACTAAGGAAATATTCATACATGCGTGATTAACCCCCTCCCCTTTTTTATTTGCTATTTATTTATTGACGCTTTTCCTGCTCTTAATTATTTGTTATAATTTTCGTTATCGCATCTCGTATTTCTAAATTAATATGCTATTATTGTGATTATTAATATTTATGGGTGTGCAAATTTGTGTTTATTTGAATTATTTTGCAAGAACTGCATAAGACATGGCTATACCATTGTGTGAACCCGTCCATTATACTGGCATAAGTAAGGGACCATTTCGAACCCAATGGTTTGAGGTCTTCCCTTGTGAGGGGTAAGTGTGGCCTTAAATCTTTCACAATCCAGTTTAGTCCCCCGCGGGCTATTCCGTACTCTCTACGGGCTTCGAGCCCAACAGTGTCATGGTCGCCGAGCATCATAGGAATAGCGGTAATCCCCGCTTCGCTCCTACAGATGGTGACTCCACTGGGGATAGAGAATCGACCCTGAAACAATGCCTTGTAGTGTCCATGGCTTTGGCTTTGGTTAACCAAGTCTAATATATTTGGCATACCATTCTACCCTGATGGCGTCATGTATCGTGAAGTCGCTTTCACTCAAGGCGGCGGATCGTTATGTGATGATAACCATCACTTGTTAGCACGTACCCTGGGGTATAAAAAAAGGCGTGCTCACTTTGTCGCTCGAACCCTTGAGTGGGGAGACCTAGTTGTGAGCAACCCTTCGCCGATGAGAGCCTTATCCGTACCTTTGTAAGCCCACTTATGAACCATAGTTATATGTCTTATAGAAGCTACCCCCATGCTTGTGTTTGGGCCCATTATCATTTGGATCCGTTTGGGTTTCTCGTCATAGGATACAGACTTGTTGGGCCACTAAACTGGACGAGTTTTTATCTTACGATGGTTGGGCCAAAAGTTTTCAAAATGACGATGGGCCACCTTGTGTTTGGGCCCCCTAACATTTGAAGTTATTTAGCCACCTTATCGTAAAAGTGTAAACATGTTGGGCCTTTTCAACAGGGACAAATTTACACCTCACGATAATCTGATTGAATGCTTTAAAATGATAACGGGCCAAGTTGTATGAAAACCTTAATGGGCTTAGAAGGTCCAAACATGATCCGAAAATGCCAGATACATGAGTCCGATATCCGCACTGGCTTTCATCCAGGAAGGGTACGCCTTGTTATGGCATATTTGTATACTTTTGGATATCTCCAAGTCTGTCTCCGCCAAAACCTTGATTACCAAGGGCCTAATTCATCATTTCTAGAAAATGGCATGATTCTCATAATAAGCTTAGTCAATATTGTAAATGGGCGGTCTTTGTCTTTTACTGATGAAAATGGACTGAGGTAGCCAAGGTTCACCCATGTAGCGTAGGAGAGAATGATTTTGTGTACCCCATATTGGTACATAAAGTGAGCTATACCTAGGGTAGAAATGGACTTACCACGAGTGTGGGAGGAATAAGGTCGGAAGGGTATATGTTGTTTTGATAACCACATCCATCTCATGCATACACGCATCATGCTAACCCCTTGTCTTAACAGCCATCATAGATATCTGTTGGGTTAGAGAAGAAGGAAGACTTGTCAAGAAGAGGTTAAAAGCATGGATACGTCAAGCAGCGAAGAGGTTAACAAGCATGGATGAGACCAACATCACCAAAATTACCGAGCAACTACAAGCTTTGACCAATGCTGTGGCCAATCTGACAGTATCCCGCACAGTGGGAACGAAAAACAACGGGGATGGAAGGCGTGAGGAACCCTCGAATAGGGTGAGTGAAGAAATCCCTATTTTTGATGATGACATGGCTGAGTATGTCGCGGGAAGGATAGCTGGGCCTCAGGCAGAGTTAGAAAAACTCAGAGAACAAGTAGAGTCAGTTACCCGCAAGATGAAGGGAAAATATGAAGTTATATTAGACTATGATACGATGACTTTCGAAGAAAAGCTGCCTCCCCAGTTTAAGATGTCTGACATGACCAAGTTCAATGGAAACAGAGATCCTAGGGTCCATCTCCGGCAATATGTTTCAGTGATGAGTTCAGTGGATTTGTCGAAGCGCCAGACGCTGAAAATGCTTGGGATGTCACTAGAAGAGGCGTCCATAGTATGGTATTATGGCCTGGAGAAAAAGGTAAGGGATGACTGGAGGGCATTAGCGGAGGCATTTGTGAACCAATATGTCACAGACATGGAGATAGACTTGTCCCTCCGTGACCTAGAAAACACCAAACAGAAGTTAGAAGAGACCTTCAAAGATTATGTGGATCGCTAGAGAAGCCAACTCTTAAAGATGCAGACACGGTCCTCGGAGAAGGACCAGATTAAGATGATCATTAAGGGCAACAAGCCCTCCGTTTATAACAAGCTGAGAAGGATGACCTCTATGATTAGTGACTTTCGACAGTTAAGAGAAACTGTCATGGATATCGATGAAGAGGAAGCCGAGAACAGAAAGTTTTATAGCCAGAATAGAAAGACTATTGGGGGACCTTCAGGGACCAAGCTCGCTCCTATTGAGGTCGCCGCCATCAGAAAAAGGCGATTCTCCAATTTTGGTAGACCTTTGTCAAATGTGTTTGAAATGATGAAGAGGCAAGGACTCCTAAGACCCTTAGAATCCAGTGACGAATATAAGGTAAATGGGATGACTCGTAGTGGACGTTTTTACAGTGATGTAACAGAGAAAGGCAAAGAAGTGTGTATGCACTGCATTTTTGCATGTAAGTCCCTATGATGAGTCTCATATGGAGACACTACCTTTTAAGTTGTGGAAGTCGCGGGAAACAGACGTCGAAAGGGAAGAGTCAGACATTGCCACCTTAGTGGATTTAATTCGCTTGTTTAGCTTCGGGTTCGCTTGTTGGACCTCTGTTTTAAAACACACCAAGCCCACATATCACCAAACCACACACCAAGCCCACCAAAATGGACCAAGCCCATGCCCAAACCATACACCAAGCCCACACCCAAACCCTAAAACCACCCAAAACACCCAAAACAAAACACAAACAAAACAAGCCAAAACAATCAAACACAAACCAACAAAAATACAAACCACTAAACAGCTAAGCAACAAACAAACACCAAACAACAAACAAAAATAATCACAACCCTCATTCACCACCCATGCCTCACGCCCAAACAATAATAAATAAACCCGAAACACAAACCAACAAAAACAAGAACCACACCCATGCAATACCCATATCTCACCCATGCATCCCCACGTGATTCACACACAAACACAAACCAACAAAACACCCATATTGAACCCATCACGGCCTCCATCACCTCTTATCTATCTAGCCACTCTCCTCTCCTTTTTTCAAAATGGTGAGAAACAAATCCTAAGTGCTCCCAATATATAACTCACGTCCCTCCCTCTATATAACACACAACTAACGAACCCACTGCTCTCCTCTTTTTTGGACGTCACTCATCAAGAAACAAGAACCCTAGAAGTAAGACACAATCCTCATTCACGTCTCCATCATCACGCCAAAACACATACACGCCTCACAGCACTCACGTCCCCTGGCTCTAAACCTAGCACCCTCAATGCACACAACTCGCTCCTCAAGCATCAACATCACACACACTTTAACAGCCCCAAAGACCCTCTCTTCTCGGCTTTAACCAAAGAAAACCCTTCATTATCAACAGCCCCATAAACCTTAATTCCCCTCTCATTCACGTGAACCATCAGACCACATACCCCTTCCTTCTGCCTGAGACACGAACAAACTCTAAACACCCTCTCTCGGCCTCACATCCCTCAACCTTCAACAACTACATAAGGCAGCTCACAAACCTCTCAGCCCTCGTATCTCTCCCTCCTTCACGACAGTAACAAAAACCCTAAAAGCCATACGTCCCATGCATGCAGCCCATCATGTGAAGCCCCTCCAATAGAAAAATATAGACACACGACACTTTAGATCAGAGATGATGGAGGCCGTGATGGGTTCAATATAGGTGGTTTTGTTGGTTTGTGTTTATGTGTGATTCACGTGGGGATGCATGGGTGAGATATGGGTATTGCATGGGTGTGGTTCTTGTTTTTATTGGTTTGTGTTTGGGGTTTGTTTATTATTGTTTGGGCGTGAGGCATGGGTGGTGAATGAGGGTTGTGATTTTTGTTTGTTTGTTGTTTGGTGTTTGTTTGTTGCTTAGTTGTTTAGAGGTTTTTATTTTTTTTTGGTTTGTGTTTGATTGTTTTGGCTTGTTTTGTTTGTGTTTTGTTTTGTGTGTTTTGGGTGGTTTTAGGGTTTGGGTGTGGGCTTGGTGTATGGTTTGGGCGTGGGCTTGGTCCATTTTGGTGGGCTTGGTGTGTGGTTTGGTGATATGTGGGCTCGGTGTGTTTTAAAACAGAGGTCCAACAAGCGAACCCGAAGCTAAACAAACGAATTAAATCCACTAAGGTGTCAATGTCTGACTCATCCCTTCCGACGTCCGTTTCTCGTGACTTCCATAACTTAAAAGGTAGTGCCTCCATATGAGACTCATCATAGGGGCTTATATGCAAAAATGCAGTGCCTACAAAGTGCTAACAGAAGGTCGAGAGGTGACAGAGAATACGAATAACACCGAGGGGGATACTGTGTTACATCAATTGAAGAAGACATGGGCACAAATGAGCATATGGGAGATATTATGCGCCTCTCAAGAGCACAGACGTGCCATGGTAGAAGCTCTGAGCAAGATAATGGTACCTAAAGATGCAAACTCGACGATGTTCGTAGGGTCGATACAGAAAGAGGGTAGGCAGATGATAATATTCTCTGAAGAAGAGCTCCCGATGGAAGAGAGGAATCACAACAAACCGCTATTCATAAAAGTGGAAGTACGAGGCAAGAAGACATCTTGTGTGATGGTGGACGATGGCTCATCTATTAATGTGTGCCCTTTGAAGATTCTATCAAGGTTGGGTATGCGGAAAACAGATTTAAGCCCATCCAACATGACTATCAAAGCATATAACGATAGCAAATGGGGAGTTGAAGGTACTTTCGTCACATTAGTCAAAGTGGGCCCGATATAAGACGAGGTTGATTTCACAGTGCTTGATATTCCATCTACATTTGCTCTGTTATTAGGGAGGCCATGGTTTCATAAACTTGTGGGCGTGCCATCGACTTTGCACCAAGTTATTAAGTTCTCGCATGGAGAGGAAGTCGTCACCATCAGGGTTGAAGTAGATAATGTTATGGCTGCTTTAGACATACAGCCGTTCATAAGCTTCCAAGTGGCGATAAACTTTAAAGAATGGGTGGACCCTAAAGTGGCTAGAATCATGGAGAGAATGAAATATGAGCCGGGCACAAGTTTGAGTGCTAGAGGCCAGGGAATAAGAGCACTGCCAGATTTCAAGGGAAAACCCACTAAGAGAGGATTGGGGTATGAATCTGATGGGAATGAGCCGAAGACCAAGAAAAAAAGGGATGAAGCTGATGGAATACTTTATGAAATCCACATGATATTAAGGAGAGCTTGAACCCGTAGAAGTCAATGAGATCGTAGTACTAGGATTCGAGATCTTCAAGGATGTGATGGGCAAAGAACCACAGGTAGACAAAGTTGCAAAAGATAAAGATAAATGGGAAGAAGAACTACTACAGTTGGAGAATCTGATGCTTGAAGACGGAAGAAGACAAGACTGCAAATTATGAAGATGATTATTTTCCTGTATTATTTGATTGTAATCATGCATTTATTAATAATAAAGACATTGATTTTGCTTACTTGTTCGAGTCTTTTCCTATTAGTCCGCATCATAACATGCATGATATGAGCATATTTGACATTGACTCAACAAAGATAAATGCATTTAATCTTGGTACATGTGAAAACCCCAAGGAAATTTTAATTGAAAGTGAGGTTACCTCTGATGAGCGAAAAGAATTAGAGAGAATATTAATAAAATATGCAAAAGTATTCGCCTGGTCCTATGAAGACATGTCGGGAATGGACAGAGGTATTGCCCAGCACATGATACCAACTGATCCGAACATGAGGCCAGTAAAACAGAAGCTCCGAAGAATGAGGCCAGAATGAGCCGAAAATGTTAGGGAAGAAGTCAAGAAGTAGATAGATATGGGGTTCTTAGAGGTGGTGAAGTACCCCAAGTGGTTAGCCAACATTGTTCCGGTACCTAAGAAGGATGGAAAGGTCAGAATATGCGTGGATTATAGGGACCTCAACAAGGCTTGCCCAAAAGATGATTTTCCCCTACCCCATATAGACGTGTTGGTTGATAGCGCGGCTTTATCTGCTATGTATTCGTTCACGGATGGATTCTCAGGATATAATCAGGTCCTCATGGCCGAAGAAGACAAACATAAGACTACTTTCATCACTGAGTGGGGTACATATTGTTACAAGGTGATACTGTTTGGACTTAAGAATGCATGAGCCACTTATCAACTAATGGCCACTACATTATTCCATGACTTGATGCATAAGGAGATTAAGGTATATGTGGATGACATGATGGTTAAATCAGAGACGAGGGCCGGACATATAAAAGCACTGGAGAAATTCCTTCAAAGAGTCGATAAGTACAATCTCTGAATCAACCCTAAGAAGTGTGTTTGGGGTAACATCCGGAAAGTTGTTGAGGTACACAGTGGGAATGGGAGAGATGGAAGTGGACCCTGAAAAGATCAAGGCAATTACTGAGATGTCCGCACCAAAGACAGAAAAGGAAGTTAGATATTTTCTCGGGAAAATCCAGTATATCAGCCAATTCATTGCCAAGCTAACATTAGTATATGAGCCCATCTTCAAGCTATTGAGGAAGGACCAGCCTGTGAAGTGGAATAGGAAATGTCAATAAGCTTTTGACAAAATCAGGGAATACTTGGTCAAACCACCGTCCGAAAACCTCCAAGGCCGGGCAAACCCTTGGTGTTGTATTTGGCCATAGAACCTGAAGCGCTGGGGGCGATGATAGTACAAGCAGATGAGACAGGGGTGGAACATGAAGTCTACTACCTCAGTAAGAAGATGCTTCTGTACGAAGCCCGCTATCAAGAGGTGGAAAAGATCTGTTTGGTGGTGATATGGGCTTCTCGAAAGTTACGTCATTACTTCCAATCCTATAAGATACAATTGGTAGCAAAGGAGAATCCCCTAAAGCATTTGCAGTCAGTACCCTCACTGGTAGAGAAGTTGGGCAGATGGTTGGTGTTGCTGACGGAGTTTTATATAGAATACCTCACCTCTAAGGTAATCAAAGGGCGAGCCGTAGCAGAATTCTTGGCATTACAACCCATAGAAGGAGATCAGTGTAAGTTTGAATTCCTAGACGAGGAGGTTCAAGCCATAACGGTCCAGGGGTGGAAAATGTATTTTGACGGGGAGGTGAATCAAAAAGGAGCTGCAATAGGAACTATGATAGTAACCCCCGAAGGAGAAACCCTACTTATAACCAAAAAGTTGACGTTAGTATTAACCAACAACATGGCTGAATATGAAGCATGTGTCTTGGGACTGAAAGCACTGATAGCCCTAAGAGCTAGGGATGTAGAAGTTTATGGAGACTCGATGTTGGTATTTCGACAGATGCAATGGGAATGTGAATTGAAGGAAGACCGGTTGAGACCTTACCTACTCCATCTCAGGAAGTTGGCACATGTTATCCCCGATTGTAAATTCCAGCACTTGCTGCGAGAAGAGAACCAAATGGCTGATGCACTAGCCACCCTAGCTGCAACTTGAGGAAACCCGGAAAAATTGGTAATGAGACCCCTTGGCTGACAATAGCTAGCAAACCCAGTTATGAGATAGAGAGAATCTTGGAAGTAGAAGTCGACGATGGAAAACCTTGGTACTATGACATTCTGCAGTATCTAGAATGTGGAGAATTCCCGGAAGGGGCCGGTAAGAAAGACATAATAGCCATTCAGAAATTGACTTCCCAGTATGTGAGTTTAAGAGGAGAGTTGTATAAGAGACAAGCTAATGGCATCCAGATGAAGTGTTTAAGAAAAGAAGAGGCTCAGAATGTGATGGAAGAGGTGCACGCTGGAGTATGTGGACCGCATATGAATGGATTGAATTTGTCTCGTAAAATAGTGAGACAGGGATTTTACTGGTCGACCATGGAAGCTGACTGTGCAAAGCTGGTGAAACACTGTTACCATTTCCAGACACATGGTAACTTAATCATCTACCAGCTACGAAATTGCACGGACTGTCAGAACCATGGCCTTTCTCAGCATGAGGTATTGATGTGATTGGAGAAATCAGGCCACATGCATCAAATGGACACCGCTTCATAGTAGTGGCGGTAGACTACTTTTCGAAGTGGGTGGAAGCCGAGTCATTCTATAATGTTACGGAGAAGAATATGGCCAAGTTCATAGCCCGTAACATAGTATGTCGGTACGGAATGCCACATCACATAATAACGGACAATGGAGTCCAATTTCATTGGGAAACAAAGGTGATGTTACAGAAATACGGGATAGGTTATCACAAATCATCACCTTACAGGCCACAGGCTAATGGGGCGGTGGAGGCGGCCAACAAAACCATAAAGAAAATACTAGCTAAGATGATATAAAGTTATAAAGATTGGGTTGACAAACTGCCGTACGCCCTGTGGGGGTATAGAACTTCGGTGAGAATAGCAACGAGAGTCACACCCTATGTTTTGGTTTATGAGATGGAGGCAGTGTTACCAGTGGAAATAGAGATACAATCAATGCGGGTACTAGCAAAGGTAGGATTGCCTGAGTAGGAATGGGCCTCGCAGAGATTCGAACAGCTAGCATTACTGGATGAGAAAAGGATAAAGGTCTTGCATCACATGCAGCTATACCACAAAAGGTTGGCCAGGGCGTTCAACAAGAATATGTGTCCCACAAAGATCAGAGAATGTGATCTAGTACTCAAGCGGTCGAAGCCACTGATAATGGACCCAATGGGAAAGTTCAGGCCCAATTGGGAAGGGCCCTACCTAGTCAAAAAGGTGATGGGGAATGGGGCAGTGAGACTGTCAGATTTGGAAGGGAAAGAGTTCACCGAGCCCATCAACGTGGACAGGCTGAAGCAATACTTTGCATAAAAAAAAAGGCTCGTTGGGTTGAAAATCTACAAAGGACAGCCCAAGCAAAATATAGAGCATGAGTGAGCAAGAAAAATTGCTAATTATAAAATCTGTGAGGAACAGTTAGTGACAGAGGTACCCTTGCAATGCAGTTTATTTCCTTCATATGTACTAAGAGGTAATGCAAAAGCCTTTATTGAAACAAATGTTCAAGATGTTCATCGATTGTATAAATCCCAGCTAACCGGGAAAGATTATAGTCAAGTAATTATAAATCACGTCTTTTGTTTCTTAGATGCTGGACCAAAGTCAGGAGATCTAGGAAAGAAACCTCGGGAATGAGGACGAGAGGAACTCCGATAATGGAGAACAACCTCGGGAAAGAGGCGAGCGAAGAGTCTCGAGAATGAGGAAAGATCAGATCTACAAAAAAAAAAAAAAATTACCTCGCTGAGTTGAAAACCTGAAAAGGCAACTCAAGCAAGATAGAGCAATCCCTAAGTTGAAAATCCGAAAGGACAGCTTAGGCAAAAAAATATGATAAACCTGTTGGGTTTCTAGTTAGTCCCAAGATCGATTTCAAGTAATGAAACATGTGTAAATACAACAAAGAAGCATGGCAGAATCATACTTACATTGATCGGATTTGGCGATGCGTTGAACACAAAAAATCTTCAAGCTTTTCTCCTCCAAGAAGCTCTCAGCAATAGCAAAAATTTGGCCTCCATTTTGTGCTCCATTTGTGTTCTTCAAGCTCCAACCTTGGTGTGCATTCCATGCCCACGGGTGGGTTTCCCTATCACCTTCGCAAGACTCCGGATGTGTGCTAGCACTCTTGAAATTTTGCCACAAAATTTATATTTCCCTTGATGAACCTCACGGCTTTGAAGGAAAATATTGGGAGAGAATTTTGGCCCTTGGCCGATTCTTGTGTGAGAAGAAGAGAGAGAGAGTTTTCTTTTGTTTTCTAAAAACAATAATAATCAAAAGCTTTACAAAAATTTGGTATATCATTTCCAAAAGTCAAACCAAATTTTGGAGCCAAAAATCTCATTAAATGCCTCACAACCACTTCTTTCATGAATAGTGACTACATGTCAATCACATAAAGTGACAAGACATCCATCACTTGAATGATGTGCGATGTGATGCGACGCGTGATGTGACTTGTGGACCGCACTTGAATTCGAAATGCAAGTGTGCCTGCAAACACTCATGGGCTCGGGTTCGTTAATTCCGAATTAACGAATTTTCCGTTGCGATGTAATTAAATGAAATTCAATTAAATAATTTTGTGTAGCAAAATTACTATTCACGTCGCTACCGAATTAATTCTAAATTAACTCGTTCGCCCGAAATAAAATTTAATTTCAATTCCACGTCGAAATCCAATTTCGTTTAATATATCAAATATATTAATTTATCGATTAATTCCAAATTAATCGTTCTCTCTCTTTAATAATATTTTATCCCAGAGAAAATATCTCCGTAATTAATCCCAAATTAATTTTCTCTCTCTTACAATTAATACCAGATTAATAAAGTGCGAGTCATACATCATCGGTGAATCTTCGGGAAGCGACCCATGAGATCCCCGGATATGTTGGCAGTAAATCCGGTCGTCGGACTATCCGAACACGTACGTACCTAGTACTACGCTTTTACCGATTTACAAGACATGGTTGGCTTCTAGCAAAGCACCGTGCATACCCAATTCTCCAGAAATATTCTTATAGGAATATGTGATCTATATCAGGCGTAACATACATAATAATGCGTATTACGATCCATTATCGGATGTCACGTGCTAGGCCTGGGGTTGGAATTGTGTCTGCCTCGTACGAAGCACATATCAGATCTCTGTTAACTAGTCTCTATAATCGGATAAACATGACCTAGTTATAATATCTCGATAGCTGCAGCATAAAAGAGCACCAGTTCTGTATCCTACGTGATCATCATCTCCACTATGACTGGAGTGATACTTCCATCTTGACATCACACCTAATACACTACGATTCTCAATGTACCCAGAAGAGGCGTACACAGAACCTGTTAAAGCCCTGGACGACGAAAACCAAAGTATATTGATTGTCGCAAGTATTAGCGGTGCAAGTCTCAGGTTAAGACCAAATACACATACCCTGATTCGGACTTCCATAGACACATAGTCATACTACCAATGGAATTCTGAGGGGTTTATCCAGAGAGAAGCTGTTTCCGTACCATCGGTAAACACAACCTTCTATTACACTTGCATGAGTATCCTATACCCAAATATATGAGAACTATGCCGTTATGCTCCCACAATGCGCACAAATGTAATACTAGTCTGTTCCGCATTATCGATGTTCAATCTCGATAATACTACGACTAGGGATATTTAATGATTAAACCTTCGTGGATTGATACTGTCTTATATCATCTCAATCCGGAACTAATCATAAGGACCTTTCATCATTTATACTTCTTGGTAATCTAATTACAAATGATAAAAGTGCAATTTCCTTTGTCACATAGTTAATTTGTACAACAACACCATGATCTGTACAAATAGTGATGCTATGGGTCATAATTGTCCAACAATCTCCCACTTGGCCTATAACCAATCACTCAAGTGTCCTACACCCGAACTATGTACGGTTCGCTCAAACTTTTGCTGAGAAAATGTTTTCGTCATAGGAGTTGCAGTGTTTATCATCTGATGCAATTTATTCGATCATCATATCGCCACGATGTATGATCCGAACGAATCAGATGAATATTTGAAGTATATTTCTGGATCGTTGATGAGACCATTAATTCTTTAGCCTGTGATGTAGCCTAGCTCAGCTGCTAACAGAACTACTCCTAATCTGATTAGGATTATTATCGACTCAAAAGGCTTCTATTGCTGCCTCAGCTGCAGGAATAATCCACTTTTATTGTTTATTCGGTAACAGTATCTTGCTTGGAAAATTTCCAACTCACTGTTCCGCTATTCAAACTGTATAATACCTTTGTTACGACTTATAGTCATTTTTATCGGTTAGGAAACTTGCAACGGTGAACCCAGTCACTTCAAGTTCTCCTTCTCCGTAGTATAAGAAAGCATCATTAGTTCCTCTAAGATACTCAAGGATGTTCTTAACATCAATCCAATGACTATCATTTGGATTGGCCCGATTGTGACTCCATATGCTCAAAGCGTATGAGACACCAGGTCGCATACATTTATATCAATGTACGAGTTCTCGGAAAGTGTCAACGACTTTTAGATCTATCCCAATAGATCTTTATTCCTACAATAAAGGTTGTTTCTCCCAAGAATTCTACGGAGAATTTTCATGAAAGCCAAACTTTCACCGGTTGTATTATGGGAATATCATTTCCAAGAAATGATATATCATCATTATTTAGGACAATCACTGTCAGTGCGCTCCCACTAATCTTCTTATATACACAAGAATCATTTTCGTTTTTGAATTAAATCATATACCATTATGATTACATCAAAACGATAGTTCAAAGAACTCAATGCTTGCTTCAATCCATCCATGGATCGAATTAACTCGCAAACCTTGTTTTCTCATTTTGGTACGACAAAACCGTCAGGATGTTGTAAACATCCTCCGAAAGGTTTCCATTAAGGAAAACGGTTTTGGCTTTCAGCTGCCATATTTCATAAATGAAACATGTAGCATCAACAAGCATTATCCAAATGGATTTAACAATGGCAACTATTAAAAGGTTTCGTCGTAATCGACACAATATTGATAACGATACCTTTTCGCTACAAGCCTAGCTTAGTACGTTGGTATGTTTCCTTCCATGTATGTCTTCCTTGAAGACTTATATAGTACCAATAGGCACAATGCCTTCCGGTACAACAACTAGTATCCAAACTTAGTTGATATACATGGAATCCATTTCGGATATCATGGCACTTCGCCATTATAGGGAGTCAATACCTTGTATCACTTCCTCATACGTAGTCAGTTTGTATTCCTCAATAAGATTGACATCTTTATGAGGTGAGATCAGAAACCCATACCTCCCAGGTTGTTTTCTGACTCTCTCCGACTATCGCGGTTCTTGTGTATTCGAAGATTATTGGTATAGTTTCATCCTAGATGAACTATTTGTGTTCCATTAAAGAATCGGTGCCTGGAACAATATTACTCCAATTTTCATCGAGTTTTACTTTCCTCCCACTTACCACTACATATCGGTATTCCTCTTAGGAAAACCGCATGGTGAGCAACAATTAAATTGTTCTCTAGTGAGTTGTATAAGTACTATACTTTGGTTTCCCTAGGATAACCTACAATTAGGCACTTATCTGATTTGGGTTCTAGTTTGGTATCATCCAAACATATGCCCAGCATTCCCAAATCTTCAGGAATGAGAAAACCCGATTTCTTTCCTGTTCATATCTAATATGAAGTCTGTCTAACAGATTTTTATGGAACCTTATTCAAAATAAGTTTTGCACCGATTAATGTGTATCCTTTGAAGGAAATGGTAGCTCAGAGCGACTCATGATTAACCTTATCATGTCCAACAAAATTCGGTTTCTCCATTTGGACACACCGTCAAATTGACGTGTTCCGGGAGGAGTCCTCATTGAAAGAATACTATACTCTTTCAAGTATTTGAGAAAATTATTGCTTAAGTATTTTCATCACGGTCCAATCGTGATGGTTTTAATACTTTAGCCGATCTGTTTATCTACTTCGTGTCGAAACTCTTTGAATTAATCAAAAGTTTCCGATATGTTTTTCAAAAGAAACACTTAACCATAACGCGATGCCACATCTGTAAAGGTCACGAAATATTCATATCCACATCTAGCCTAGCTAGACATGGGCCCACTTACGTCACTATGAACAAGGGCTAACAGATCGGTGGCACTTACACTTTTACCAAGTAAATGTGTTTTAGGCACTTTGCCCAATAAACTAGATTCGTAGACATCATTTGAATAGAATCAAATCTGTTCTAGTACCCACTCTTCGAAAGTGTGGATATACGAGTCGTGTTAATTGTGTCCCAAACAACAATGCCACTTACAAGTCTCAACTGATTAATTCAGTTTGAGCTATTCGTTTGTCATGTTATACGTTTAAGATTCGCTTATATTCAAAATATAAGTACTGTTATTCACATCTAATGTGCTTATCTCAATATCATCTTTATAATATAAAACACTTTAGTGTTCTAAAATATAAAGGTATACCCGCAACGGGTTAAACCCTGATATAGAGATAATATTTATAGTCAAACTAGTTACATTTTAACAGTTTCCTAATTCAAGTACATACCCGAAGGGTAGTTCCTAAACTTAGGTATCTACGGTTAAAACAGCGACTCTCGTCCCGTTTTCGATTCGTAGGTAAATCTCAACTGAAGTCAGTATCCTGCTTATTAGCAGATTCTGCACACCAGTACATATTTATGTACCACATCCAGTATCTAAAATCCAATTTTAATAATAGTAGTGAACATGTTTATGACAAACATATTTGAAGTCGGAGCCTTGCCCATCTTCAATTCCTTCATGTCTGTCTTGTCCATACGGCAGTAACGCTTCCAGTGACCCCGTTTGCCATATTTTAGGCAGACATTTTGGGATATGTCCTTTGTCTTCCCAGAAGATTATAATGATTTTGCCTTTGCCCCTTTTCCACACTCCAGAAGCCTTTGGCCAAGCCTTGGCCTTCTGGGATGTCGAAGTAAGATGCGCCTTGCACTTCTTGCCTTATTGCAAACTTTGGCTTTGTCTTCTTGAGTATAGCCATTAACTCTCCAAGAGTTTACTATTGCAATTTAGTATTTCTAAGATCTAAGGATAGATCTATGAAGATACTTCAATTTCATTATCATACTATAATGATCTAATCCTTAGTTCTGATTAAGAAATTAAGGAGTCTATGCGGCAAGCATAATGTATTAAGCACTAAAGTTATCATCACATGAATATTCCAAATATCATGTTCTACTATTTGATCAAATTCGGGCTTAGGCTCGAGACGTCACTATATCAAATAAAGTTACTTCTCGGTTACCCAGGACTATCATGAGATTCTATTCCCAATTTGAAAATTAAAGCTGTTTAAATACATTTTCACCCAGGATTATGTTTTAAACACTAATCTTTCAATTATCCTGATTCTAATGGTCCAACTATTTAATCAACAATTTTAGGCACTATTGATTATAATGATTATTATAGTCTAACTATATAATCAACTATAATTTGATTGGTTAAATTCAATTATATTGATTACTATAATCCAATTATAAAATCAACTATTAATTGAAATAGTTTGAATACAGTCCAACTGTTTAATTAAAACAACGATTAAATATTAGTCCAACTAATATATTAATTTATTTGACGAAAAATTGAAATGAGCGCGTATGGCAAGTAACTAAACGAATATTGCAAATTTAATACTTGCCTCCCACTATTTTTCGGCAAGCCTCTAACCCTCTGTGGAGTACTCGGGAAACCTTGTTTCCTAGTGGGCTAGGATCCCGTTAAATAACACACAATCTTGACTTTGGCCAACAAATTATATGATAATTAACTAGGTAGATCTCTAAGATCAATTGGATCCCATCCAATTCCTAGATCCAGTAGGTGGACATACAAGTCCAAAACATATATCTTATATATGCCAATATATCCAATATATTGCCTAACCTTTTTCCTCTAAATCAACTAATCCTTGGCTTTGGCACAACAAACTTAGTGATCCCAGTTAAGCGGAACCCATTGACCTTGGAAAGCTTCGTAATCGATGTCGATGGACAAGAAGTGATCTTGACTTTGGCCAACAAATCACAACTTGGACAAGACACCGATATGGAACAAAGCCTTCATGATTCAAACACATCCGCGATGGACAAAGGTCTTGACTTTGGCCAACAAACCAGTGCCAGTCTTGGATCTTGAGTAAGAATCACTCAATGGAAGGAAAAACGCTTAATATGTTTTGAGCGTTTTTCGTGTAAATTGGCAACCAATTTATTATCTTTGTTAATGTCTCATCATCATACACCCTTAAACATGCATTTTAAACACATAATAAGGCGCGTAAGTAAATAAATATAATAATGATATGCGGATGGATACTAAACACATTGTTTCTAGAAAAAATCTCTCCATTTCCTCTCTCCCGCTAGCACAAGTATTACTTCTACCCGATTACATAACACTTCTAAAGAAACCTCATTTACATTGAGGGGAATAGGTGAGAAGAGAAATACACAGAGTCAAGAGGTAATAGGCTGGACACGCAGGTCCAATTAATAAATTCTAAATTTATTACAACAATTTCCAAAATTACCCTCACCCGTCTAATATCCATCCGATATACATTATTCATACATCGCATCCATGTATTCACACAAGCATGTTATCAATCAATCTAATCCAATTAATTAATCTGAAAATTAATGACCATCCAATGTTCAAACAATGATTTGATTTTGCGCGAGTCAAACTCGTTTTAAGAATAAGTACTCAAAGTACGAATTCTCGAATTATATTAAACTACAACATTAAATCCAATTTAATTTGTATTTAATACTAATTCTATATTTGATTTTAAATTAAATAATTACACTTTTTAATGTGCCTTTACGACTTAGATTCTAAATCTAATCGTTACGGGTCTCAAAGCCCGATTAACATCCAATGTTAATTTAATTAAAGTCCAATGGGCTTTTAATTAATTTCATCAGGCATGGACTTTTGGTCAATATGGGTCAAACCCAAATACCAATGCCCATTTAAGGAATCACCCTTATTTGCCAAGAGACCAATTTAGGCCCAATTATAATTAAAGGTCCATTAAGTCATAATTGGACTTTATGGATATGGTTTTGGGCCCAATTGGATCCAACCAATTAACCTAAACCAAACTTGGCCCAACCAAGCCCATTAAGCCCAATTACAACTTTAAAAGCCCAATTCCAAATTTGGCCCAATTAATTAAATTACCAAAATTCCAAATTTCATAATTTAATTAACCTAAAGTGTATGCCATAATTAATTAACTAAATTAACATTTCCAAAATACTAATTTACTCAATTAATTATGCTCATTATCATCAAAACATGTCCAACACATTTAAATAAAAAAATTAATCATTTTACATGCGTTAAGCTCACGGTACTGATGGGGTTTTCTTTGTCCAATTCGGTTTTAATCCAATTAAATCCTCAATCAATATTACCCAAATGATTTCAACTCATCCAATGATCAAAATCAAAAAATCACCATGACATTTAGGGTAGCAAAGTTTCGGCCAAGCCAAACATATTGGGGAAAATTTATCCAATTCAGTTTTTCACAAAATTGATCACAAACAACTCCAAGTCATCCATTTACAAGCATGCTCAAACAAGTAATTTCACTCAAACATGCTCAAGTCCAATTTACCCAAATTTTACCCTAATTTCATTTCATGCTCAAAATGGCTCAAGATACCATTGTTGGGTTTCTAGTTAGTCCCAAGATCGATTTCAAGCAATGAAACATGTGTAAATACAACAATGAAGCATGGCGGAATCATACTTACATTGATCGGATTTGGCGATGCGTTGAACACAAAAATCTTCAAGCTTTTCTCCTCCAAGAAGCTCTCGGCAATAGCAAAAATTTGGCCTCCATTTTGTGCTCCATTTGTGTTCTTCAAGCTCCAAGCTTGGTGTGCATTCCATGCCCACGGGTGGGTTTCCCTATCACCTTCGTAAGACTCTGGAAGTGTGCTAGCACTCTTGAAATTTTGCCACAAAATTTCTATTTCCCTTGATGAACCTCAGGGCTTTGACATAATTGGAGAAATCAGGCCACATGCATCAAATGGACACCGCTTCATAGTAGTGGCGGTAGACAATTTTTCACAGTGGGTGGAAGCCGAGTCATTCTATAATGTTACGGAGAAGAAGATGGCCAAGTTCATAGCCCGTAACATAGTATGTTGGTACGGAATGCCACATCACATAATAACGGACAATGGAGTCCAATTTCAGGGGGAAACAAAGGTGATGTTACAGAAATACGAGATAGGTTATCATAAATCATCACCTTACAGGCCACAGGCTAATGAGGCGGTGGAGGCGGCCAACAAAACCATAAAGAAAATACGAAGATGATAGAATGTTATAAAGATTGGGTTGACAAACTGCCGTACGCCCTGTGGGGGTATAGAACTTCGGTGAGAATAGCAACGAGAGCCACACCCTATGCTTTGGTTTACGAGATGGAGGCAGTGTTACCAGTGGAAATAGAGATACAATCAATGCGGGTACTAGCAGAGGCAGGATTGCCTGAGCAGGAATGAGCCTCGTAGAGATTCGAACAGCTAGCATTACTAGATGAGAAAAGTATAAAGGTCTTGCATCACATGCAGCTATACCAAAAAAGTTTGGCCAGGGCGTTCAACAAGAAGATGTGTCCCACAAAGATCAGAGAAGGTGATCTAGTACTCAAGCGGTCGAAGCCACTGATAATGGACCCAATGGGAAAGTTCAGGCCCAATTGGGAAGGGCCCTACCCAGTCAAAAAGGTTATGGGGAATAGCAAAGATTTGGCCTCCATTTTATGCTTCATTTGTGTTCTTCAAGCTCCAAGCTTGGTGTGCATTCCATGCCCAGGGGTGGGTTTCCCTATCACCTTCGCAAGACTCCGGATGTGTGCTAGCACTCTTGAAATTTTGCCATAAAATTTCTATTTCCCTTGATGAACCTCACGGCTTTGAAGGAAAATATTGGGAGAGAATTTTGGCCCTTGGCCGATTCTTGTGTGAGAAGAAGAGAGAGAGAGTTTTCTTTTGTTTTCTAAAAACAATAATAATCAAAAAGCTTTACAAAAATTTGGTATATCATTTCCAAAAGTCAAACCAAATTTTGGAGCCAAAAATTTCATTAAATGCCTCACAACCACTTCTTTCATGAATAGTGACTGCATTTCAATCACTCAAAGTGACAAGACATCCATCACTTGAATGACGTACGATGTGATGC
The DNA here is from genome assembly GCA_019454045.1 of Zanthoxylum bungeanum. Taxonomy (NCBI): domain Eukaryota; kingdom Viridiplantae; phylum Streptophyta; class Magnoliopsida; order Sapindales; family Rutaceae; genus Zanthoxylum; species Zanthoxylum bungeanum. The sequence goes on along the minus strand of SKCR01041381.1, from coordinate 68,910 downwards.
GACGCGTGATGTGACTTATGGGCCGCACTTGAATTCGAAATGCGAGTGTGCCCGCAAACACTCCCAGGCTCGGGTTCGTTAATTCCGAATTAACGAATTTTCCGTTGCGATGTAATTAAATCAAATTCAATTAAATAATTTTGCCTAGCAAAATTACTATTCACATCGCTAACGAATTAATTCTAAATTAACTCGTTCGCCCGAATTAAAATCTAATTTCAATTCCGCGTCGAAATCCAATTTCGTTTAATATATCGAATATATTAATTTATCGATTAATTCCAAATTAATCATTCTCTCTCTTTAATAATTTTTATCCCAGCTAAAATTTCTCCGTAATTAATCCCAGATTAATTTTCTCTCTCTTACAATTAATACCAGATTAATAAAGTGTGAGTCATATGTCATCGGTGAATCTTCGGGAAGGGACCCATGAGATCCCCGGATATGTTGGCAGTAAATCCTGTCGTCAGACTATCCGAACACGTACGTACATAGTACTACGCTTTTACCGATTTACAAGACATGGTTGGCTTTTAGCAAAGCACCGTGCCTACCCAATTCTCCAAAAATATTCTTATAGGAATATGTGATCTATATCAGGCGTAGTATACGTAGTATTGCGTATTACGATCCAGTATCGGATGTTACGTGCTAGGCCTGGGGCTGGAATTGTGTCTACCCCGTACGAAGCACATATCGGATCTCTAGTAACTAGTCTCTATAATCGGATAAACATGACCTAGTCATAATTTCCCGATAGCTGCAGCATAAAAGAGCACCAGTTCCGTATCCTATGTGATCATCATCTCCACTATGACTGGAGTGATACTTCCATCTTGACATCACACCCAATACACTACGATTCTCAATATACCCAGAAGAGGCGTACACAGAACCTGTTAAAGCCCTGGACGACGAAAACCAAAGTTTATTGATTGTCGCAAGTATTAGCGGTGCAAGTATCAGGTTAAAACCAAATACACCTACCCTGATTCGGACTTCCATAGACACATAGTCATACTACCAATGGAATTTTGAGGGGTCTATCCAGAGAGAAGCTGTTTCCGTACCATCCATAAACACAACCTCCTATTACACTTGCATGAGTATCCTATACCTAAATATATGAGAACTATGCCATTATGCTCCCACAATGCGCACAAGTGTAATACTAGTTTGTTCCGCATTATCGATGACCAATCTCGATAATAATACGACTAGGGATATTTAATGATTAAACCTTCGTGTATTGATACTGTCTCATATCATCTCAATCCGGAACTAATCATAAGGACCTTTCATCATTTATACATCTTGGTAATCTAATTACAAATGATAAAAGTGCAATTTCCTTTGTCACATAGTTAATTTGTACAACAACACCATGATCTGTACAAATAGTGATGCTATGGGTCATAATTTTCCAACAAAACCTGCAAGACAAAGGGACTCCCAAAGCTTTTTATAGGCAAAAGGCGCCAAAGGCCAAGAGGATCCCTAAAGGGGTGCAGAAAACCCTCTAGCGCAAAGAAGGCCTAACCAAGGATGACATCAAGCCAATAGGACAAAGAAACCCCATCAGAATAGGGAATGCATTCATGCATACATGTCACATGCACACAATTTTTATTTTGTGTTCGCAGGCTTTGAAGAAAAAGAAAAATAGGCAAGGATGAGCAACTCTAAGAATGTAAAAGAACTCCAAGAATGGAGATGAAACACATGAATGAGGACGAACAACTCCAAGAATGGAGAACAAACTCAAGTATTAGACGAAAAACTCTGGGAATGGAGAACAACCTTGGGAATGAGGACGGGTAAAGAGCCTCGAGAATAAGGATGGATCAGGGGTCGAAGTGCCTTACCACCATCAGTCCAACAGTTCAAGAAGGAATCCTAGGGTCGAGGCCCATATTATCAATCGTTTGGGAATGAGTTCCAGAGGTCGAAGCACCTCATCATCATAGAAAAAACTCCCCAGTGGAACGAAGAATCACGCAGATGGACCAAAATGCCATCACCCATTCAGTTCAGGAATGAATCCCAGAGGTCTTAGCACCTTAGAGATCGAAACATCTCACACCCAACTCAGTTCGGGAATGAATCCTAGAGGTCGAAGTGCCTCAGAGATCGAAGCATCTCACACCCATCATGATTCAGGAATGAACCACAGAGATCAAAACATCTCACACCTGGAATGGATTCGGGAATGAATCCCAAAGATTGAAGCATCTCACACCTGGAATGGATTCAGGAATGAATCCCAGAGATCGAAGCATCTGACCTGGAATGGATTCGGGAATGAATCTTAGAGGTCGAAGCACCTCGCCATCAACTCAACTCGGTTTGGGAATGAATCCCAGAGATTGAAGCATCTCACACCCGATGGTTCGGGAATAAATCCCAGGGGTCGAAGCACCTCACCATCATCTCAATTCAGTTCGGGAATGAATCCACGAGATTGAAGTAACTCACACCCGATGGTTTGGGAATATATCCCAGGGGTCGAAGCACCTCACCATCAACTCAACTTAGTTCGGGAATGAATCCCAAAGATCGAAGCATCTCACACCCAGCATGGTTCGGGAATAAATCCCAGGGGTCGAAGCCCCTCGCCATCAACGCAACTAAGTTCGGGAATGAATCCCAAATATCGAAGCATCTCACACCCATCATGGTTTGGGAGTGAATCCCAGGGGTCGAAGCACCTCGACATCAACTCAAATTAGTTCAAAGCATCTCGCAAAACAACAGGTAAGTCCAGCGACGGCCGACGAACCAGGTAAGTAAAAATGCATGCATGACTTTGATAAGGTTGTCACTGTCACACACTGCACAAGCCCCATCAAAGTGGGGCCGACTATAGACACTGCATTTTAGCATGAGCCCAATGATAAGCCTCGTATGGAGGCATTTTTGTCACACACTGCACAAGCCCTAGTCAGCCGCTATTTCAAAACCTTAGCGTAGAACCCACCATACACGCCCTTGCACCTTTCAACATCGGCCCATCCACACAGCCCAAAGCCCATGCAATCCATCCACACGCCCAAGATCCCATGCAATCTATCCACACGCCCAAAGCCTCATGCAATCCACATGCTCAAATCCCCTCATCAACACTTTCCAATTTAACAAGATTTGAGATATCCTCATCACCAAATTTATGAGATTGTATTCCTTAAATAATTTGAGAATATATTGCCCTAATTTCCATGATTTGTTTCCCTCTTTGGAGATCCATTCAAATCATTATAAAAAATAGACCAAATCATTAAACTGAAAAAGGCTTGGACGGCAACAACAAACAAAAAAGCCATAAACCTTTTTTCTTCTTCTTGAAAAATGGCAACCCTATGAGTCTCTTTTCTTCTTCAATCGCCAGAAAATGAGAAGAAACAAAAAAGCAACTGAAACCAGTGAGCCACCAAAAACCAACCAAACCAACTGAAACCAGTGAGCCACCAAAAACAACCTAACCAACCGAAACCAATGAGCCACCAAAAATCAACAAAACTGAGACCAAAACAACCTGAAAAATCACCAAAATACCAACCAAATAGAGACCAAAATAGCAGCCAAACCACCAAAAAAATAGCAACAAAAAACAGCAGCCAAACTACCGAAAAAATAGCAGCCAAAATAACCAAAATATAAGCCAAAAACAACCAAAAAATAGCAACTAAAAATCGTGAAACAGCTCCCAAAATACCATGAAACAGCAACCAGAAAATAGCAAAACAGCAATCAGAAAATAGTAAAACAGCAACTAGAAAATAGTGAAACAGTGAACCAGCAAACCAAGCTTCGATCCTTCCGGCGACGGCCTAACGCATTTCCGAGAAAGAAACTGAAAATGTAAGACATGAGGGCACCCTTACCATATTTATTTTTATAGTTCTGGACGCTGCAAGCCTAGCTAGACGTGAAATACGTCCAGCCGGGTATGCGAAGTCCTACATCAAAGACGGCCAAATTTATGGTCACACTTTTTCTTCTTTTGGCATTCTATTATTTATCTTTTTTATCTATTTATTCACTCTTATTATTGTTTTATTATTTCGCCTTTATTTTGTTTATTTTGTTCATGTTGATGATTATACGTATATGCATTGTTATATGTTTTCATGTCTATTTTTTATGTCCGTTTACATTGCATTGATGGTTATGTATGTTATTATCCATTGCGGTATATCGGATGGAAACCCATACGTAAATTTCGTAGCCGAATCTAAATGGACGGTAGTGCGGTTTGTACTTGGGATACAACTCCACGTGCCACTCAGGAAATATTCATACATGCGTGATTAACCCCTTTTTTGTTTGCTATTTTTTTATTGACGTTTTTCCTACTTTTGATTGTTTATTATAATTTTCGTTATCGCATCTCATATTTCTTAATTTAATATGCTTTTATTGTGATTATTAATATTTTTGGGTGTGCAAATTTGTGTTTATTTGAATTACTTTGCATGAACTGCATAAGAATTGACTATACCATTGTGTGAACCCGTCCATTATACTAGCATAAGTAAGGGACCATTCCGAACCCAACGGTTTGAGGTCTTCCCTTGTGAAGGGTGAGTGCGGCCTCAAATCTTTCCCAGTTCACACTGGGTAGCGACTTCTTTATTCTCCGATTTAGTCCCACGCTGGCTAATTTGTACTCTCTACGGGCTGCGAGCCCAACAGTGTCGTGGTCGCCGAGCATCATAGGCTTAGCGGTAAACCCTACTTCGCTCCTACACCATCTTGTTAATACTGAGATGAATGAGTTCTTACTACTTATATCTAATATCGTCATTAGTTTTAGGGTATAAGTGCTCGGAACTAAGGTCGTTCCGGTAAAACTTTTGATGTAGCGTGATGAGTTAACGCAGTCACCCAATATCATCATTAGTGTGAGGGTGTACATACGAAGCTCATTAGTGCATATTGACAAGTATACACCTAAAACACGTCTTAATCCAATATCGTCATTAGTGTGAGGTTAAGAAACGGTTCAGGACCAAACTATGAGTCACATGAAGTGATTGACCTTGGAGGTCTACCTAATGAGTTTATATAGGCCAATATCATCATTAGTGTGAAGCTGGAGTAAATATCATGGGATCCACTTCCGGCTATGAAATTTTGATAGTCAAATTTATATTTTTTCGTTAAGGGAGATTACGGAATTACGTAAAGTAGTGGGAGGGCACTAATAGATTTAAAATTCCATAATCAATTAGTGTTTTTATATTGAAATGAACAATATACTATTAATGTTTAAATGTTATCTTGTAGATGGCTGCCATAAATCCATCAACGCAACTTTTGGATAAAGAGTCTTCAACTACTTAGAGTATTAGAAGAACATATGCCTTGACTTGGAATCAGAACGATTGAGGTATGTTATGCTCAATCCAATGTCTGTTGAATTTATTTCGAATTTGCTTAGACAGTACGTAGATATACCAAATGCTTGGAGCATTATGAGAGCACTCAATGAGTTATTCGAAGCAAATCAAGAAATTGAGATATATCGGAGATCTAAGGAATTGTTTCGTGTAAGGTTCAAGGATAAACAAGTGGTTAGCATTCATGTTTAGAACATGATTGACCAGATCCTATATATAGAATGATAGGACATTTTGATAGATGATTGGCTAGGCCAATATCTGATATTGTCTTCTTTACCTGGTACATATGTTGGCTTTGTGATGCATTCGATGCAAGCCGCATATGAAGATCTTCATAATATGTTACGCTAGGCATAACATGATTTGAAGAAAGGGAATCCCAATTTGTACCTCCATGGTGGAGCAAGCTCTTCAAATATTTCTAGAAAGTTTAAAAATATTACAATAAAATATAAGAAGAAAGATTCCAAGAAACAAACTGCAAGACTGCTTAGCTCGTGTGCATGTCTACACTGAAAAAACTCTGGACACTTTGAGAAAGATTGTCCAGAGATGAAAGCAAATATATGAAGCCTAGATACGCTTTGTATTTTTCATATTATTGACATCTCATTAGCCTTATATGGAAATAAGTGGTAGGGTGTTAGACACTGGTAGTCCTACTAATATTTGCAACTTCATAAGAGTTAAAAGAAGGCTAAACATAGGAGAGATCCAACTTAGAGTTGGCAATGGCGAGACATTAGATGTTAAATCCATAAGAACATTTGTTCAAGATCTCCCTAATAAATGTAAATTAGATTTACATGATTGTTTTTATATGCCCTCTCTTATCAGATAGATAATATCTTAACCGATATTAGATAAAGAATGATATAAAATAAACCTTAAAGATGGTGCTTTATGTTTATATGATAAATACAATATTCTTTATCTAACGGTCACTATATTTTGGAAACATATAAAGATGTCTTTAATGTAGAGGAAAATACAAGTAATAGATCTGAATTAAATAATATTGAATTAAGGCATATGAAATTGGACCACATAGGTGTTAGACGTCTATAAAATTTGTAAATAATGGTTTGATTGAAATTCTTACCTTAGATCCTTATCTGGTTTATGAGTCATGTTTTCAAAAGGAAAATGACAAAGTTTCTATTTCTTGGTATTGGACACCGTGCTGAAGATTTATTGGAATTAATACACAGCAATGTGTGGTCCATTAAATCATACCGCTCATGTTGTTTTTACATACTTCGTGACTTTCACGAATTATAAGTCAAGATATGAATATGTCTATCAACCGGAAATATTTGACAAGTTCAAAATATTCTTAAACGAAGTAGTAAAACAAACCAGTAAATTCATCAAGTGCCTTTGATTAGATCAAGGTGGTGAATTTATGAGCAACGAATTCAGAAGTTATTTAAGGGAGAATTGAATTCTCGCCCTATATAGCACACCAGGAACTCCTCAACACAATAATAGTCTGAGCGAAGAAATCAAAATTTATTTGATATGGTGCTATTTATATGAGCTATACAGATCTTTCATATTAGCTTTAGGGTTATGTTTTACATACTACTGCCCAAATACTTAATAGAGTTCATCGAAAGCTGTTTCTATAACCTCATATTGGATATGATTCGGTAGAAATCCAAGACTTAGATATTTAAAGATTTGGGGTTGTCCTGCGTACATTAGAGTTGCGTAGCGGGAATACCTAGCACCCAGTGGGTATATCCTGAAAAATCTTTGGGATATTAATTCTATGATTCTGAGCAACAAAATGTATTTGCTGTTTATGTTAGGGTTGGTGCTCTAAGCGCCAATTTCTTGTGTATTTCCCTGTAAATAATTTTGTAAATATTTTATTAATGAATAAAATAAACAGTTTCTATAATATGAATTATTTTATGATATGGTAAAGACGTAAATGACCATAGAGTGATTGGTTATGATACAGTTGCAAAAGTGTCACAACTGACATTGAGCAGTATCATAACAGTATCATTCTTTAACTATTCTTGGTCAAGGTTTACAATTACTTGGTTAGTAAGTAAACCTGTTGAGACCGGTACGTGTCGTATATTGGAATATTGGATTCCAATGGTTTCTCAATGAACCATGAGTCTCGGGAGACTAGTATAGACACGTAGGTGTTTATATCAGATAAACATTGAACGACTCACTGAAGATTCTTAATTGATGGTACACCAACGTCAATAAGAATCTTCTCGGGTTGAGTGAGCATAGCGATCCTTCAACTTGAGATACCATTGTGGATGTATGAGGTATCCTCCACACTTTGATGGTAGTCATGTCACCGATCTATTTAGATTAGACCTCCTTCTGTTCGTTGGGTGTGGACTGATCCTCATGATATCCTGTGCGTATCAAGATATGATCCGTCAGTTCTGTGTACAGAGCATAGGTATCAAGTATGAAATTAGCAATCTGTTAAATCCATGGGCCCGTGGTATACTATAGAAATCAGTTCTAAGTGTTATTTAAGAGATTGCTAATATAATTGTCGACGGGATTATACCTATATAGATTTGACGTTTATATCTATATCTCTGAGATCATTCGGATACTTGTGACGGAAGCATTATAAGTATGTAGTGACCTCGTGATGAGCGGAAAATATATCAATATTTACCGCCCCTTTAACTTAATATTTTGTTTAGTTTCTCGGGTTTGATGAACGTTTTGATGTGTTTTAGTTTATTTTGCAGATAAAATAATATCGGATCTCAATGAAATCATTTAAGCCGAAATATGGGTCAAATAAGGGCAATTATTGGACTTGATATTTTAATTTTAGAGAATGGAAACTTGAAAGGGCGTTTTTGACGAAGTGCTGTTTGGAAATTCCAGTTTTGCATATCTGTCGTATTTTGGGTATAACGTTTTACGCCGATATTGGATTGAGCTGATTCAAGTTCCAGATTAAAGAAGACTCAAAGATCGACAGCTTTAAAAGACAAAATAATTTCGAATTCTAAAGATTTCATACCCGAAATTTATGAACCATCCAGAAGTGTGTTGTGTGTAATTATTAAAGTCACTTTCAATCATTTTCAAAGCAAAAAATAAATTAATAAAAATAAAAATTATCAAATCATCACCAAATATGATAAGAGATTAGTAGAGCAATTAATAATGGATTTGGTGGAGCAATTAGTGGAGCAATTAATAATTGATTTGGTGGATGATTTGATGGAGGTAAAAATTTGCCTATAAATACCAAGTCATTTCATTTGTAAAATTCATACTTTCTTCTAAGGAATTCCTTAAGAATACTAAGAAGATTGTATCTTGTTTGTTTATTTACAGCTTTCAGTAATTAATTTCCGTTTTCGCACTTTCTTTTCTTTACTTTTCAGTTTTTACTTTTCGTAATTTACTTTTACGCACAGTACTTTTCTTTCTTTAATTTTCAGTTTTTACTTTTCAGCAATGAGAAGGTAACTCCCCTTTACTGGGGTAAAAGGTAAAACTTTTATTAGTAATATTTAGATTAATCTCCCTTAATTATAATATATAAACTAGTTAAAACCTGACTTAACGAGGATACCGCCATATTGGTCGGTTGGTAATTATTTAAATTGGTTTTAACCTGACTAAACTGGATACCGCCTGATTGGTCGCTTGGTAATTAATTATTAATTTGACTTAATCTGGATACCGCCTATATGGCTGGTTGGTAATTATCATGCAAAGTTAATATATTATATTAAAGGAGATATCTAAAATAGAAGTAATAAAAGTGGATCCTTTTACCTCAGCATTTTCTTTTATTGTACTTTTACTTTATTTATTTTTCAGCAATTTACTTTCAGCATTTACTTTTCAGTAATTTACTTTCAGCATTTACTTTTCAGCAATTTACTTTCAGCATTTACTTTTCAGCAATTTAATTTCAGCATTTACTTTCCGTCATTTACTTTTCAGCAATTTAATTTTTAGTATTTTACTTTATGTTTTTTATTTTATTTAAGTTTTTTTTTACTACCCGTAAATATTTGCCGTAACTAAGTCAGTTATCTGGGGTTGTGATGAAATCCAATATCACCGGTTTATAACGGGTTAAATTATAGTTTGGGTAATTTAAAGGTTTACTTATTAAGTCTTAAGCTTAATGCGTCTTGTTAATTGGCCACTAATAAGATTGATGTGGTAAATCTAAAATAAACTTGACAAATGAATTTTAGGTTTCAGCCTTAGACTTAATAGCCCACGATCTTCCTTGAGGATAGATAACCTTTTAATAGATTTCCTTACAGGATAGACATATACCTGTCGGGCGGGGGTAGCCATAATTGGAACTTAAACTTAATGAATCCAGATAATTTGGTTGACATAGATATATGGTTCAATTGGGTTAAACTGGGTATTTGCGTCTGACCATCGACAGAGGCTTTTGCATAATTTAGTGTTCCAGGTTAGTAAACCTATTTATTACCCAACTTTAAGATAACCACTTCATCTTTAAAATGATATTGGAAGAAATCACAACCTTAGAAAGTTTTTAATATTGAATTTTCTTAAATCTACTTTCGAACAATTTTATTTACTTGTTTTTAAAATTTAGAATCGTTACCATTTCAAATCAATCCAACAACCTGTTAGATACTAGTAATAATTTGACCTCATAAAATTAATAGATTAGATATTAAGTCCTCGTGGGATCGATATTTTTATACTACTTGAATGATACGTGCGCTTGCGTTATACGTGTGTGTTTACGCCGGTCAAGTTTTTGGCGCCGTTGCCGGGGACTTATTTATCTTTCACTATTAGTTGTGGGGTTAGATACGTTACTTGTATCTAATTTCTTTTTACTTATTGTTTTTGTTTTCTTGTGTTTCAGGTTCTCAGAAACTACATGAGATGAACCAGAAGCTTTGAACTCCGACCGTTTGACCCAGAAATTGAAAGAACCATCAGATAGTTGAGAAGGGAAAGGCGAGAAGGCCAAGAAGCTTTAATCAACATGGAACCTGAACCTTTGAACGTTGCACCACAGATTCCCATTCGAGACAGAACCATTCCGGTGGTTGACAGACTCATTTCCTGTATTGTACTTTCTCTCTTACCATCAAATACGTGTGACATCAAAACATGCATTCAGATGATTCAGCAGTCAGTTCAGTTCGGGGGGAATGCAACTGAAGATCCTAATGCCCACATCAGTAACTTCCTGGAAGTTTTCGGTACTTTCAACTACAACAGAGCATCAGAAGAAGCAATGAGACTGCGTGTTTTCCCATACTCCTTGAAGGACAGAGCTAAAGCTTGGCTACATTCACTACCTGCAGGTTCTATCACAACTTGGAACACTTTAGCCACCAAATTTCTTGCAAAGTACTTTCCACCAGCCAGAACTGGAAAGCGGAGGAATGACATCACATCCTTTGTACAACAAGATTCAGAATCCCTCTGCGAAGCTTGGGAAAGATTCAAAGATTTACTCCGGAAATGTCCTCACCATGAAATTCCAAAATGGCTTCAAGTCCAAGCATTCTATAATGGACTTTCTAGAATAATGAGAACCACAATCGATGCTGCTGCTGGAGGAGTTTTAATGGCAAAAGGAGAAGATGAAGCCTGGGACCTAATCGAAGAAATGGCCAACAACAATTCTTTATGGCCAACAGAAAGGAGCATGATCCAAAGAATTGCAGGAATTTATGAAGTTGGAGCCAACACAGCACTGAATTCCAAGCTGGATGTGATTTGCAAAAATATGGAAACTCTTAACATAAAAGTTAATAGTGGATCCACAAGTTCACCATTTGAAGGAGCACCTGAGTCAGAATCTTTCAACCAACATAAAGAAACGGTGAATTATGTCAATAATTTCAACAGAAAGGGGAGCAATCCATATTCCAACACCTACAACCCAGGGTGGAGGAATCAACCCAGTTTCATATGGAGCAACAATTCAGGGCAAATGAACAATCAACCACCCGGATTCCAACAACAGAACAAAGGCCAGGAACAGGCAAATGAACCAGGAATAACAGAAGTGTTGACCCACTTGAAAAAGATAAAAGCAAAACACGACTCTCAAGCAGCAAGATATGATGCTATATTTCAATCTCAAGCAGCAAGATATGATGCTATGTTTCAATCCCAAGCAGCATTAATTCAAAGTCAATCAGCTTCTATTAAAGCACTGGAGAATCAAATTGGACAACTGGCCAATGCTCTCAGAGTTACAGACCGCCAGGTACCCTTCCTAGCAAACAGAGCCAAATCCAAGGAACATGGGGAAGGAGTAATGTCATGCCATCATGTTAAAAAGCGGTACTGAAATCAACAAAGATGTTGGAATTCAGGCAACAACAATTGAAGATTTCCAAAAGAAACAAAGCAACAGATGGAGGAAAAAGAAGCAAAGGAAAAAAAAACAGATCACTCCACCCCACCTTTTCCGCAGCGTCTTCAGAAGAATAAACTGGACCAGCAGTTTTCTCGATTCTTGGAGGTGTTCAAAAATCTGCATATCAACATTCCATTTGCAGAAGCATTGGAACAAATACCCAGCTATGCCAATTCATGAAAGACATTCTTTCACGAAAGCGGAGATGGGGGAGAATGAGACAGTAGCATTATCAGAAGAATGCAGCGCCATCATTCAGAAAACTTCCTCCAAAGTTGAAAGATCCTGGCAGTTTCACTGTTCCTTGCACATATGAGAACATGACTTCGGTAAGGCTCTGTGTGATTTAGGTGCTAGTGTTAACTTGATGCCTTTTTCTATTTTCAGGAAACTGCAGATTGGAGAAACAATGCCCACTTCAGTCTCACTACAACTTGCTGATAGAACGCTCGTATTTCCAAGAGGCATAGTTGAGGATGTGCTGGTCAAGGTTGACAAATTCATTTTCCTAGCAGATTTTATTATCCTTGATATGGAGGAAGACGCAGACATGCCAATCCTCCTCGGGAGACCATTCTTGGCTACAGGTCGAACCATTATTGATGTACAAAAAGGAGAACTAACCATGAGGGTACAAGACTAAGAAGTAACATTCAATGTTTTCAAAGCCATGATTTTCCTAGATGATGAAAAGAATGAGGAATGTTTAGACTTGATGTGATACATAGTACCGTTCAGAACTCTGATGAAAGACAAAGTTCTACTGACAAACTTAAAGCATGTCAATTACCTGTGGAGCCTGAAGATAAAGCGCATTGCGTACTGAAGAAGCCTATTCTTGCACTACAAGCAACAGAAGAGAAAAAGTTCCACCAGCTCAACGAATTGGAGGAATTTCACATACAGCCTTTTGAGGATGCCAAATTATACAAAGAAAAGGCCAAGAAGAGACAAGATGAGAAGTTAGTGCGAATACAACTGGAACCAGGGCAGAAGGTACTGTTAAACAAATCAAGGGTGAAATTATTCCCATGGAAGCCAAAATCACGGTGGTCAGGTCCATTTGTGATCACCAAGGTTTTACCAGATAGAGCCGTTGAGATACGTGATCCTGACTCCAACAAAACTTTCAAGGTTAAAAACAAGCGTGTTAAGCACTACTGGGAGAATCATTTGAGCGACAAAAAGAAAGTGTCACACTTTCAGATCCAACAAAATGTTCGAGCAGTCACGTCTAGCTGACGACTTTAAACTTAGCGCTTGCAGGGAGGCAACCCATGCAATTTTTTTATATATTGTGATTTGGTGTGATTAAATTTGTGTGTTTGTTTAGTTTTTGCAGATTAAGACATTTCAGGATGGAAGAAGTTCTCGCAAATCTTCACAAGCAATTTCCTTCTCTCCCTCAAAGCTCTCTGATGAAAGTCTACAAAGCTCGCTTGGAACAGATGAGATTACTAACGATCCATGGTGTTCCTAATGAATTTCGTTGGGTAATTGAAGCACGAGTCTGATTGGTAGGTGAGTCTTCTGACTCTTTTATTTCACATTTGCCTGGTTTTGGAAGAAGCATCTATGCAAAGAAACGTAGAGCTAAACAAATGGGTGTTTGTTACAAATGTGCACGCTGGAATTGCAATACTCGTTGTCGTTCTTTAGGAATGGTGTCTGATAATCGCGAAGACAAAATTAAATTCATTAGGGATGGCTTGAGTAAGGAGTCTTTAGATGATATATCTTCAGCTCTTGAGACGCATCCCAGTGGATATGTTCACATAGCCATTCGCAAATTACATACACAATTCCAAAAAGAAAGACAACAATTAAGTCTTGGGAATCTGACTCAAAAAGACCATGTTTGCCAGTTTATAAGAAAATTGGATGGGAAGCTTGTCCCTGACGCATAGACGTCAATGAAGCCGCTACTTTTCTTGTACATATTATATCTCTTTGTCTTTTCCTAATAATTGTAAATTATTTTGTTGTTTTCTTTTATTTTCTCCTACAGGATCCAGACCTTTTTGACTATCACGATTTATTTTACTGTTAACTAATAATCGTCCTTTGGAAGATACTTGTGCTATTTTTACTCACCCTTTTCAGGTATTATAAATTCAACTCATCATTGCACTTTTGAAGACATCCAGAGTAAAACATGGAAGCCACTTCAAGAAGACGAGTTGAAAACATCTGTGTGTTTTGCGGTAGTAGTGTTGGTACTAAACCACAATACGTAGAAGCAGCACAAGAATTGGGTCGAGTCTTAGCTGCAAAGAATATGCACTTAGTATATGGCGGAGGCAATCTTGGACTAATGGGGATCGTTTCAAAAGTCGTACAAGAAGGAGGCAGTCACATTTTGGGAATCATCCCAAAACCCTTGGCAGAAGCAAATCTGATTGTCCCAGGTATGTCTGAACGACTGGCTGATGCTTTTATTGCTTTGCCAGGTTGCTTGGGTACATTAGAGGAAATTTTTATAGTGCTATCTTGGGCGAACTTAAACATACACCAGAAACCAATTGGGCTGTTTAACGTTGATGGATTTTATGATTTTCTTTGTGTGTTTCTTGATAATGCCCGGAGAAATGGGTTTGTGTCAAAACCTTTAAAAGAACTCCTCTTCACTGCCAGAACTACTCCGGATCTAATTGACCAAATCTTAGCCTATGAACCACAAATTGACCCTATCCTTTCAAAGATAAATTGGTCTGAGGACGATTGTGGTAAGAGGCGTCGGATTAATCTGGATCTTAACCTTTAATTTCCTGTAGAATTTCAGCTAACCAGGTATTATCTTCTAAACTCTTCTTCTACTATTTAAGACATTGGGGACAATGTCTCATTTAGGTTTGGGGGAGGGAATTAGTTGATTAATATCTTGTTTTTAGTTGTGAGTTGTTTTTTATTTTTAGTCCAAAATTTTTCGAAAAATACAAAAAAAATTTGAAAAATTTGCAAAAATATTTTGTGTTTTTATTTTGACTAAAAGGGTGAAATTGGTTAAAGATAGCTGAGTTAGGAGTTTTCACTCCTGATACGTATCTCAAGCCTATTTTCGAAATAAGTTAATTTTTGTTTATTTCATTTTAAATTATTTAATTTGTAAATTCTCCATAAAACGGACTAAAATGGATCTTCATATGTTCAGTTAGCAGATATTATCAACATATATAGACATGAACTAAAATTGAAAAGTTTGTAATATTCAGTGCTCTAGTTTAATTGGAGGAAGCATCTCAAAAAGCAATGGAGTAAAAAAAAAAAAAAAACGTCTGAGATCCGAGTTATTAAGTTTGTAAGGGTGTTTTAACACCTAGTGCCCTAAAACCAACTGGTTTGGGAGTCACTGGCCCAAAGCTCGCTACATGGATCAAGGATGTTGCAAAAATATATATATATCTGAAGTCTGAGTAATTAAGTCCGTAGGGGTGTCTTAACACCTGGTGCCCTAAAGCCAACTGGTTTGGGAGCCACCGACCCAACACTCGCTACATAGATGGAAGATATTGTATATAAATCAAAAAAAATCAAAAAAAATCAAAAAAAAAAATCAAAGAAAAAAAATCAGAAAAATTATTCCATTGCTGCAAAAAGATATGAATTCTGATAAAACTTTAGGACAAAAATATTACTCTCTTTTCAACTACACTTGTGACTGTTTTGGGCAAAAATGAGTTGATTAATATTCTGTCGACTGTGTATATGGAGAATGGTAAAAATAATCGGAGAATTTACTTATTCTGTAATTTAGAATGAAACAAAACAACTATTGATTTGGAGTAGAAGTTTCACCTGATTAGTCACTAACTTCTTTATTCTCTTTTCTCTTGTCTTTTTGCTTTTGTGTGCATTAGTTTCACTACCTTTTTACTTTTGTAAAACGTTTGTGGGTATCGTTGCTGTAAGCCCTCACGAGACTATAACTCGTCCACTAGGGACACCTAGGGGTTTAAAGGCTTGTTGCATATGCTAAATACAACCGTGATCCCTACGAAAGTGGCTTAGTTTAATTTTAATTGTTTATTGTATTTTATTTTATTGTTTTTCTCGAGGACTAGCAAAATGTTAGGTTTGGGGGTGTGATGAGCGGAAAATATATCAATATTTACCGCCCATTTAACTTAATATTTTGTTTAGTTTCTCGGGTTTGATGAACGTTTTGATGTGTTTTAGTTTATTTTGCAGATAAAATAATATCGGATCTCAATGAAATCATTTAGGACGAAATATGGGTCAAATAAGTGCAATTATTAGACTTGATATTTTAATTTTGGAGATTGGAAACTTGAAAAGGCGTTTTTGACGAAGTGTAGATTTGGAAATTCCAATTTTACGCATCTGTCATATTTTGTTAATAACTTTTTACGCTGATATCGGATTGAGTTGATTCAAGTTCCGGATTAAAGAAGACTCAAAGATCGACAGCTTTGAAAGACAAAATAATTTCGAATTCTGACGATTTCATGCCCGAAATTGATGAACCATCCAGAAGTGTGTTGTGTGTAATTATTAAAGTCACTTTCAATCATTTTCAAAGAAAAAATAAATTAATAAATAAATAATAAAAATTATCAAATCATCACCAAACATGATAAGAGATTAGTGGAACAATTAATAATGGATTTGGTGGAGCAATTAGTGGAGCAATTAATAATTGATTTGGTGGATGATTTGATGGAGGCAAAATTTTGCCTATAGATACCAAGCCATTTCATTTGTAAAATTCATACTTTCTTCTAAGGAATTCCTTAAGAATACTAAGAAGATTGTATCTTGTTTGTTTATTTACAGCTTTCAGTAATTAATTTTCGTTTTCGCACTTTCTTTTCTTTACTTTTCAGTTTTTACTTTCCGCAATTTACTTTTACGCACAGTACTTTTCTTTCTTTAATTTTCAGTTTTTACTTTTCAGTAATGAGGAGGTAACTCCCCTTTGCTGGGGTAAAAGGTAAAACTTTTATTACTAATATTTAGATTAATCTCCCTTAATTATAATATATAAACTAGTTAAAACCTGACTTAACGATGATACCGCCATATTGGTCGGTTGGTAATTATTTAAATTGGTTTTAACCTGACTAAACTGGATACCGCCTGATTGGTCGGTTGGTAATTAATTATTAATTTGACTTAATCTGGATACCGCCTATATGGCTGGTTGGTAATTATCATGCAAAGTTAATATATTATATTAAGGGATATATCTAAAATAGAAGTAATAAAAATGGATCTTTTTACCTCAACATTTTCTTTTATTGTACTTTTACTTTATTTATTTTTCAGCAATTACTTTCAGTAATTTACTTTCAGCATTTACTTTTCAGCAATTTACTTTCACAACATTTACTTTTCAGCAATTTAATTTCAGCATTTACTTTCCGTCATTTACTTTTCAGCAATTTAATTTTCAGTATTTTACTTTATGTCTTTTATTTTATTTAAGTTTTTTTTTACTACCCGTAAATATGTGCCGTAACTAAGTCAGTTATCTGGGGTTGTGATGAAATCCAATATCACCGGTTTATAACGGGTTAAATTATAGTTTGGGTAATTTAAAGGTTTACTTATTAAGTCTTAAGCTTAATGCGTCTTGTTAATTGGCCACTAATAAGATTGATGTGGTAAATCTAAAATAAACTTGACAAAGGAATTTTAGGTTTCAGCCTTAGACTTAATAGCCCACGATCTTCCTTGAGGATATATAACCTTTTAATAGATTTCCTTACAGGATAGACATATACCTGTCGGGAGGGGGTAGCCATAATTGGAACTTAAACTTAATGAATCCAGATAATTTGGTTGACATAGACATATGGTTCAATTGGGTTAAACTGGGTATTTGCGTCTGACCATCGACAGAGGCTTTTGCATAATTTAGTGTTCCAGGTTAGTAAACCTATTTATTACCCAACTTTAAGATAACCACTTCATCTTTAAAATGATATTGGAAGAAATCACAACCTTAGATAGTTTTTAATATTGAATTTTCTTAAATCTACTTTCGAACAATTTTATTTACTTGTTTTTAAAATTTAGAATCGTTACCATTTCAAATCAATCCAACAACCTGTTAGATACGAGTAATCATTTGACCTCATAAAATTAATATATTAGATATTAAGTCCTCGTGTGATCGATATTTTTATACTACTTGAACGATACGTGCGCTTCCGTTATACGTGTGTGTTTACGCCGGTCACCTGGACCTGTATGGTTCAGAGATTTTATCTGTGTTCGTCATATTTTACGGGTTGGTAAATTATGGATACAAATTTGGATTTTATGACGGATATGCATGAACCTAGAGAGTCTCACTAATGAGATATACTCGTAGGGAACTAGGGAAACTTTTATAAATAATATTGATTATTTATAAGTCGTTTAACGGTTAAACTATAATACATGCGTTTGGGATCTTTCGGCCATTTATTAAATGTCAAATTGTGATATTTGATATTTATTTTTAATATATGTATTTTGATTATTTTTGGTACAAGTTGTGATATATATTAAATGTTTATGAATAAATATCACAATTTTTCCATTAAATCATTTTCCAATTTATTAATGAAATAAAAATAAAACACTTGGTCAATATTTTTTCTTGCATTTTTTAGTCATTAAGAAAAATATATAAGTCTTGTTTTCTTTTTTGTTTCATAATCTAAGAACCCTAAAATAAAAATACAAAGAGAGTAAGAGAGGAAAAAGAGAAGAAAGAAAAGGAAAGCTTGAAATCTAAAGGAATTTGTAAGTTTTTTCTTACTTTTTTCTTTATGAAAATTGTTTCTAAGATCTTAGGCTTCAATATGTGTAGATTAGTTTTTCCTCTACTCTCTTGCGGATGTATTTTGATGGTTGGGAACTTGATTGAAAGATGGAAGCATGTATATGTATTAAGATTGCATGAAATTATTTCTTAAGCATTCTTTTAATCATTTGATTGTGAGTTATCATTCTAGAGTTACTTAGCCACTCATAAATGACCTAGAACTGTTCTTGAGTTGTTTCATGATGGTGAGACTTGTTTGGTGTTGTGGGAATTGAATTAAAGTGTTGAATTTAATTAATTTGGTATTAATTTGTCAATTTGTTTAAATTATAAAATTAGGGTTCATAACCCACTCCAAATTTGGGCCTTTCCATATATGTGATGCAATTTGATGTGTATATGATGTATATTAAATTTGGTAATTGACATGTTTTGAACAAAATGGACCAAATTGTAAATTCTTGAAAATATGGGGACCATTTGGCAATTTCTGTAAATCAGTTTTCTTGAGTTGCAAATTGTATTTTCATGTAATAGACATGTATAAATCATTTTGGGATTGATTTGGAATCAATTAGAATTGTATTTGAAAATTTAGGACAAGAATGATTAAAATATAAAGTTTATGGATTAATCGGCAATTTACGAAAAAATCTGATTTTTGGGTAAAAATTTCGATTTTTGAGTATTGAGTTTATTTTAATTACCCAAGAAAAATTATTGAAATCAGAAAATTCTAATTTTCCTCGTTCCGCTGCGTTTACTCGAATTGCCACCCAAAACGCCAACAAAAATGGTATCAGAGCAGGTCTGAACCTGAACACATGATATGAATATGCCTTTAAATTCAATGTTTAATTATGTTCTTACTTTATACATGCTTCTATTTATTTAATTTGATTAAATTAAATATGTAACATTTTTGCGGGAAAATCCCTAATTAATAAGGTTTTAAAAGTAATATGTGTTGGATGCATATTTCTTGGTCTGTCTTGTTAATACGATTTATGGATATCTTTTCTATGGCTGCATCCGAGATCGTGCTAAAGTAGTGAGGGTGTAGTTGATAGAAATTTATCCATACCAGATGTATATGTGATACTAGATAAATTCAAGAGAAAGCGGAAATCTGGAACGTGCCAAAGGTGTCAGGACTACGCGAGTATCTTGAATTTATCACTGACAAGTTTAACCTTAGTACGCCTCCTTGTGAACGTGCCAAAGCTGTCACAACGAGAAACGACCAGGACAGGAACCCATGAGTCACTAGTGAGTGATTGACAATGAGTTGTCTACCTAATGAATATACGTAGGCGAGATCATGCTAAAGCTGTGAGCTGAAATATATTCATGGGATCCACCTTTCACTATTATATTTAATTTGATTAATTGTTTGTTTGCATTCTGTTTGGGGATTACAGTATTGCATGTAATAATGGGAGGGGTATTTTTGATTAAAAATCCATGATCTATTTATGCTTTGTTTATTTTATATTATATGAAACTATTTTATCTGCTAACCATTTTTCGCTATCTATATGATAGATTTGCGATGGCGGCACCTGCTTCTAACCCTTTTGCTCGAATACTTGATACGAACAAGCTTAAAGGCGTCGAAAATTTTACAGATTGGGACTTGGATCTAAGATTTATTCTTGGGTCTGAGCAAATAGATATGTGTTAGAAGGTCCGTTGCCATTTGCCATAACAGATGACGCAACACAAGAGGAACATGAGACTCTCCAAAAGTGGAGAGATGATGATAGGAGGGTCAAATCATATATTCTCAGTTCCTTGGCACCGAAGCTTAACAGGCAATATTTTGGATTGCCCGATGCATATATTATGGTGATGCGGCTAAAAGAGTCCTTTATGAACCAAGAACAGGTCTCGGTTCATAAAATTGTAATGGAATTGTTCCATGCAAAACTTGAAGAGAGACAAGTTGTAAGCCCTCACATGCTACATCTGATTGATTTGATCGAACAATTGAGGCGTTATAATTTCCCTCTAAATGACACTTTTATTGATTTTCTAAGGTATCTGTAGGCACTTCATTTTTGCATGTAAGTCCCTATGATGAGTCTCATCTGGAGACACTACCTTTTAAGTCACGGAAGTCACGAGAAATGGACGTCGGAAGGGGAAATTCAGAATAAGTAAGTCACGGAAGTTCACTGTTTTCGTTCGTGCTGCGTTCGTTACCACGTTCGAACGTCAAGCAGATTGCGGGCGTTCATGTAGCGTTCGAATCGGCGTTCGAACGGTGTCGGTATTTCTGGTTTTGCTGCTAGCCTTACACCCAAGCCCAATTAGCCCACCAAAGCCCATAAAACACATCTAAATTAATAAAACACATATTTAATGGGGAATTAAATAAAATCTAAAAATCATATACCAAATTAAAATAAATATCAAATAAAATCATGCCTAATTAAAATCAATCAAGATTATTATATTCCTAACTAAACAAATTTCATGCCTAAAACCAAAAAAATTAAATATATTAACATCCTAATTAACCAAATCTTGTCCCCCAATCAATCTTAGGTTTTCCTTATATAACACTAAATCAAATCCCCCTTTAATGCACAAATCCCTTCCTTGTCAAGCAAGGATTCACCCATCCCCTTTGTCTATAAAAGAAACCCAAAACCAAGACACTCCCCCTCTCTCATTCATGCCCAATACACAAAAACAACAAGAAGCAATTTTCTTCTCCTCTCTCTAGCATTCACGCCTAACACTAAGCAAAAAAAACAGCCCCTACATCCACCGAAATAGTAGCCCCATACAGCCCTCAATACCACTAAAATAGCAGCCCTATATAATCCATATACACAACTGAAAATCATAGCCCCATACAGCCCTAAACTACCAAAAATCATAGCCCCCAAATCCCCAAAACAGTAACTAAAAACTACACTCTAATATCACCTATAATAGTAAGAAAGCATCAGCCAAAAACGTAGCAAACAGCAACCAAAAACGCAACAAACAGTGACCAAAATACAGCAGTAAAACAGCAGCGAAATTGAGGGAAAACAGCAGCCCGAACAGCGAAGCAGTGAAGGGAAACGTGAACCAGTGAACCAGAGGAGTTGCGGAGCATCCACCCTTCCGATGAGCGCGTACGATACTTCCGAGAGTCGACATAAAAGGTTGGACCTGAGGGCACCCTTCGTATTTATTTTTATTCATCTTTTAATCGTTTTAGTTATTTATTTCGTATGAGAGTCGTTCATGGATGCATGTTGTGGCTTTGAATAAAATGGAAAATGTGTCGCCTCTTGTGATATATAGGATGGAAACCCAGACATAAATTCCATAGCCGAATCCGAATGGACAGTAGTGCGGTCTGTACTTGGGATACAACTCCACGTACCACTTGAGCAAACGGCGCATATTTTGTTTTATGTTGTTTGATTCGTTTATTATTCGTTATTTAAATTATGCATGGTATTTGTTTGCGTAATGATGAGATAAAGCGTATGGGCTTAGTAAGTTCGATTAAAGGTCCTCCATTTCGAGGGGTTAAAATTATTTACCACGATGCTTTGCCGCGCCGGATGACGTATATTCGGTTGAATGTAAGATGTGTTCAATCGGGTATACAAAGTCCGATATCATTGTCTTTATTTTTATATGCATTATGTCATTAGCGCATGGGCTTAGTAAGTTGGATTAAGGTCCTCCGTTTTGAGGGGTTAAAATCCTTTACCACGATGCTTCGCCGAACCGGATGACGTATATTCGATTGAATGTATTATGTGTTCAATCGGGTATACAAAGTCTAATATCGTTGTCTTTATTTTTATATGCATTATGTCATTAGCACATGGGCTTAGTAAGTTCGATTAAAGGTCCTCCATTTCGAGGGGTTAAAATCCTTTACCACGATGCTTTGCCGCGTCCCAGATGACGTATATTCGGTTGAATATAAGATGTGTTCAATGGGGTATAGAAAGTCCGATATCGTTGTCTTTATTTTTATATGCATTATGTCATTAGCGCATGGGCTTAGTAAGTTGGATTAAAGGTCCTCCGTTTCGAGGGGTTAAAATCCTTTACCACGATGCTTCACCGCGCCGGATGACGTATATTCGGTTGAATGTAAGATGTGTTCAATCGGGCATACAAAGTCCGATACTGTTGTCTTTGTTTTTATCTGCATTATGTTATTAGCGTATGGGCTTAGTAAGTTGGATTAAAGGTCCTCTATGTCGAGGGGTTAAAATCCTTTACCATGATGCTTTGCCGCGCCTCGTAGCTCGTTATTATTTATTAGGTGTCATCTATTCATCCGTTCATGTATGCGTCATGTTGTTTACTGCTTTTTTGAGGTCACTACTGTAACCCCGTTCGAACGCGTTTCAGAACGCTGCACGAACGCATGTTTTCTGTCTCAGTTCGTTCGAACGCGTTTACGAACGCTATACGAACGTGAACCTTCTGTTTACCGTTTGAACGCGTTTACTAACGCTACGCGAACGAGCACGTATTTCCTTTGTTTTATTCATGCATCAGGTCCGATCCCGTTCGAACGCGTTCTCAAATGCTATACGAACACTAACTTTTTGTTTACCGTTCGAACACGTTTACGAACGCTACACGAACGCGCATACACTGAACTGAGTCATTTTCATCACATGTCATGCATAATTGTTTCTTAGGTGATTTCTCTTGTATCATGTAATCAATCATATTATTTGTATCCCTGCGTTTATCTGTTTGGTGTGTTCATGAGATGGTATTCAAGCATGATTTAGCATGTTTAGTTGTTCATTTTCAAGCATGATTAGTCATTTATTTTACATTTGGAATTTGCATTATGTTTAGGTTGTTCTTTGTTTTCCGCATTATATGATCGAAGTATGTTCATGAGATTGTCGTGTGCTATTGCATGTTCACCGTTATTCCAATTTGCTTCCATGCATGATTGTACAATTATTATCTACTGGCATGCCTATGATTGAATGTAATGTGCTTATGACATTGTATGCTAGCCATATTTATCTCTATGCATGCAAATTTGGACATAGATTATATGCAAATAGGTTGTATGCAAATTGGGACATAGACTAAATGCAAATAGGTTGTATGCAAATCCGGACATAGGTTATATGCAAAGTTAGATATGAGCCTTGTATTTATGCATGTGACCTTAAGAGTAAATTATCCTTGGAAATAAATGTTGCTTAGGCTTGGTTGAATTATTGCACAAATCATTTTATTACAAGTGGCATAAGTAAGGGACCATTCCGAACCCAATGGTTTGAGGTCTTCCCTTGCGAGGGTTGAGTGCAGCCTTAAATCTTTGTCCCGGTTCACACCGGGTGGCGACTTCTTTATTCTCCGGATTAGTCCCCCGCGGGCTACTCCGTACTCCCAACTGGGCCGCGAGCCCGGAACAGCATGCGTCGCCCAGTTTCTGTGTTCCCACAGTCTGGCGACTCCACTGGGGATAGAGAATCAGCCCCGAAATAATGTCTTGTAATATTATGATTTGTTCTTTAATTAACCGTGTCTACTGTGGGTTAAAAAGGGTTTAATCAAAGGCACTTTTAAGGCTGGGTAATGGTTTGGTGTCTTCCTTCATTCACTACCTTTCTATAAGGAAAATTTGTGATGGCACCTAGATAATCATTTACTCGTAGCCTATTGTGATGGACTAATTTGGAGGACTCGTTGTTTATTCCTGTCACCAAGCGATAAGAGCCTAAGAGGTTTGGGTACTTAAGAGAGCCTCGCTCCACCCTCCCTCTGGGGAATCTACAACGGGAAATCCATCTGACAGTCAGTCACACACCATAACTCGTTGGCACGTACTGTAAGGTATAAAAAATGTGCGCTCATTTGGTCGCTCGAACCCTTGAGTGGGGAGACCTAGTTGTGGGCAATCCTTCGCCAGCGAGAGTCTTTATCTACACTCCCGTAAACCCACACGTAGACCAGGGTTGTATGGCCTTTGGCAACTATTTCCTTGTGCTTGTGGACCATCCTCATTTGGATGCAGTTGGACTTCTTGTCAGAAATGCGAACTTGTTGGGCCATTTAAACTGGGACGAGTTCGTATCCTATGACAATTGGGCCAAAAGCTTCTAAAATGTTGATGGGCCACTCTGTAGAAATTATCTATGTATGCTTGTGTTTGGGAACATTGTCGTTTGGATCCATTCGGACCTTTTGTCATGAAGTATGGGCTTGTTGGGCCATTTAAACTGGGATAAGTTCGTATCCTATGACAATTGGGCCAAAAGCTTCTAAAACGCCAATGGGCCATTATATGTTTGTGTCTAGTAACATTATCATTTGGATACGGTTGGACTTCTTGCCATAAGATGTGAACTTATTGGGCCATTTAAACTGGGACGAGTTCACTCCTATGACAGTTAGCCCAAAAGCTTCTATAATGATGATGGGCCGATTTGTGTGAAAATTTTAATGAATTGATATATTCCTTATATCACATGCATCTCATTCATCTCATGCATACATATATCCTGTTAACACCCTCTATGTCTATAAAAGACATCATAGATTCCTGTTGGGTTAGGAAAGATGGAAGACTCACTAAAAGACCGGTAACAGATATGAGTACATCCGATAACGAGGTATCCCGGATAGATCAGTTGGAAAACGGTCTCGCCAAAATTACTGAACAGTTGCAAGCCTTGACTACTGCTGTGGTTGGTATGGTTGTACCCCGTGCTGGGGGGAATTCTGAGAATGTGAGGCGCGAGGAGCCCCTGAATGGGTTGGGGGATGATATCCCCTCTTTTGATGACGACATGGCAGAGTATGCAACATGCAGAGTGATTGGGTCTCAGGCAGAATTTCATAAGCTTCGGGATCAGATTGAAACAGTTACCCGTAAAATCAGGGGTAAACATGAAGAGTTGTTAGATTATGAGGCAATGACCTTCGAAGAACAGTTGCCAGCTCAGTTCAAGATGCCGGATATTACTAAGTTCAACGGGAATGGAGATCCGAGGGTCCATCTCCGTCAGTATGTTTCAGTTATGAGTTCAGTGGGTTTATCCAAGCGTCAAGTGCAGAAAATGTTTGGGATGTCACTTGAGGGAGCGCCGGTAGTTTGGTATCACAGCCTTGAGAAGAAGATTAGGCAAGATTGGAGGGAACTGGCTGATGCTTTTCTGAAGCAGTATGTTACAGATCTGGAAATTGATTTGTCACTCCGAGATTTGGAGAACACTAAGTAGAAGCCGGAGGAAAGCTTCAAAGAGTATGTAGACCGCTGGAGAAGCCAGCTCCTAAAGATACAGACTCGGCCCTCAGAGAAGGACCACATTAAGATGATTATCAAGGGCACCAAGCCCTCCATCTATGGGAAACTGAGGAGGATGACCTCTATGATCAATGACTTCCGACAGTTGAGGGAAACTGTCATGGATATTGAAGAAGAAGAAGAAGAAGCAGAGAACATGAAGTTTTATGGCCTAAGTAGGAGGCCTATTGGGGGAACATCAGGTACCAAACCTGTTTCTGCGGAGATTGCCGCCATCTGAAATTGGAGATTCTCCAACTTAGGGAGACCCTTGTCTAAAGTGCTGGAGAAATTAAAAAGACAAGGACTTCTGAAACCCTTGGAGACCAAACCACTTCCCAACCCTCCACCACCACATCTCAATCTGAGCCAATACTGTCACTTCCACCAACAGAAAGGCCACGACACTGATAATTATGCCCCCCTCCGCCATGAGATCCAGGACCTTATAGACTCCAAAAAGATACCCGACCCTGAAACAGAACGCCCCAACACGCACCAAAATCCCCTACCAAATTACCACTCTGTCCCCCCACCAACCTATATGATAAACTTCGGCCTACCCGAAAGCCTTTTCCTCAAATCCTTTGACCACCAAGCCTATTGCCTTGGAATTTGGGATAGTAACAGTGAAAATGAGACAGAATGGGGGCAGAACTTCTGGGAAGACTTCTCCAGTAGTGATGAAGAAGAAGTGAGGGGGATGACACGCAGTGGGCGTTTCTACAATGATATGACTGAGAAGGGTAAATGAGTGTTATCATAGGGTAGAAAAGTGGCTAAGAATACAGAAAATGCCGAGGAAGATGTAGTGCTGCAGTAGTTGAGGAAAACCCGAGCACAAGTGAGTATCTGGGATTTGTTGTGTGCATCTCAGGAGCACAGGCGGGCCATGGTTGAGGCCTTAAGCAAGATAGTGGTGATAGGATGCCAACCCCGCAATGTTTGTTGGGTCAGTGCAAAAGGAGGCTTCCTAGGAAATCACTTTTTCTGAGGAAGAACTCCCAGCTGAGGGGAGAAATCATAATAGACCTTTGTTTATCAGAGCTGAAGTGAGGGGTAAAAGGACCTTTTGTGTGATGGTGGATGACGGCTCATCCATTAATGTGTGCCCATTGAGGATTTTGGCCAAGCTGGGTATAAAGACAACAGATCTGGATCCCTCTAGTATGACTATCAAGGCTTATGATGACAGTAAGCGAGGAGTTGAGGGTACATTTGTAGCAGCGGTCAAGGTTGGTCCTATTGAGGATGAAGTTGAGTTCACAGTGCTGGATATCCCAGCCATTTTTGCCTTGTTGTTGGGAAGGCCTTGGTTTCATAAGCTTGGGGGCGTGGGTGGATCCTAAGGTAGCTAGGATCATGGGAAAAATGAAGTTCGAGCCGGTGAGGGTTCAAAAATGCCAGACTTTAGAGGACAGACTACTCGGAGGGGTTTGGGGTACAAATCTAACGAAGAAAAGCCGAAGGTTAAAAAGAGAGGGCTGAAATTGATGGAATGCTTTGTGAAGGCTTTGGGGTATCAAGGTGAGCCCGAACCAATAGAAGTTAATGTGATTGTGGTGCCTGGATTTGAGATCTTCCAGGATATGTTGGGTAAGAAGCCGCTGACCGAAGAAGCTGTGGAGAAAGAGAATTGGGAAGAAGAATTGATGAAGTTGGAGAGCCTGACTCTCGAAGAGGATAAGAAGTCTGAGAAGAACCTGGTTGCGGAGGATGAAGTGTCTGCCAATGATGAAGACATTTATCTTCCTGATTTATTTGAATGTACTCCCGCATTTATTAGCAATAAAGACAATCATTTTGCTTATTTTCCCGAATCTTTTTCCACTAACTTGCATGGCTTGAGTATATTTGATATCAGCTCCACCAGAATGAATGCATTTAACTTAGGCACGCCTGAGAATCCTAAGGAAATTTTGATTGCAAGTGAAGTTACCGCTGAAGAGCGGGATAAATTAGAAGAAGTATTGGTCAGATATGCCAAAGTGTTTGCTTGGTCCTATGAGGACATGCCTGGGGTAGACAGAAGCATTGCCCAGCACACAATACCAACTTATCCGAATATGAAGCCAGTGAAACAGAAACTTCGACGGATAAGACCTGAGTGGGCCGAGAAGGTCAGAGAAGAGGTTAATAAACAGATAGATGTGGGGTTCCTGGAAGTGGTAAAGTATCCAGAATGGTTAGCAAATGTTGTGTCAGTGCCGAAGAAAGACGGGAAAGTCAGAATGTGTGTGGATTACAGAGATCTCAACAAGGCTTGTCCGAAAGATGATTTTCCTCTACCTTATATTGATGTATTAATTGATAGTGCAGCTTTATCTGCCATGTATTGATTTGCATATGGGTTTTCAAGGTATAATCAGGTTCTTATGGCTGAGAAAGACAAGCAAAAAACTGCCTTCGTCACAGAATGGGGTAGTTATTGTTACAAGGTAATGCCGTTTGGGCTCAAGAATGCTGGAGCCATTTATCAGCGGATGGCCACTACACTATTCCACGACTTGATACACAAAGAGATTGAAGTCTATGTGGATGATATGATGGTGAAATCAGAAACAAGAATTGGGCATATAGAAGCACTGGAGAAGTTCATTCAAAGGGTTGACAAATACAACTTGCGGCTGAATCCCAAGAAATGTGTGTTTGGGGTAACATCAGGAAAATTACTGGGACATACAGTGGGAATGGGAGGAATAGAAGTAGATTCTGAGAAAATTAAGGCAATTACTGAGATGCCAGCACCGAAGAGAGAGAAAGAGGTTAGAGCATTCCTTGGGAAGATTTAGTATATCAGTCGGTTCATCGCCAAGTTGATGTCAGTATGTGAGCCTATCTTCAGACTGTTGAGAAAGGACCAGCTAGTGAAATAGAATGAGCAGTGTCAGTCAGCCTTCGACAAGATCAGAGAATACTTTGTAAAACCTCATGTATTGAAACCTCCAAGACCGGGCAAGCCTTTGGTACTGTATTTGGCTATAGAATCAGAAGTGTAGGTTTCTATAATTAGTCCCAAAGAAAGTATAAGCCAAAGAAATACACATTTTATACATGCAAAGCTTGAAGCATGGCGGAATCATACTTACAAAGCTTGTGACGAAAATGATGAAGAGAATCCTTGAGTCTTCAAGGTGGAAGTTTCGGCCAAGAGCAAGAGTGAGAGAAGCTTCAAGTCTTCTTGTATTCCAAGCTCCAAGGTTGTTTCCCTATCACCTCCTTTGATCCCTCATTGTGCTAGCAAAAATGGAGAAATGAAAAATAATTTTCTGCCCTTGTTTGAAGCTCACGGCGTGAGCAAGGAGAAGAAGAGGAAGGAGAGACTTTTGGTTTTCTTTTCTCTTTTAATGTTTCCAAAACGTGAAAATGATGAGTATAGAACAATTACCAAAATATTTTGGTAAATAAAACCCTTCAAAAACCGTGTAAAAGTTTTTCCCTCCCAAAAGCCATTAAATGGCCTTATCAACTTACATAGAGAATAGTGACAATGTATCATCCCATAAAGGTGACTAGATACATCCATCCACTAGTCGTGTCAAGTGATGAGACTTCGCGATGTGATTTTCGGGTCCCACTCGTTTCAAAATACGAATGTGTCCGCAAATACTTTCGGGCTCGGTTTCGCTAATTCCGAATTAACGAATTTCCGTCGCGACGTAAATTAAATAATTACTCCTAGCGAAATTACTATTCACATCGCTAATGAATTAATTCTAAATTAATTCGTTTGCCCGAATTAAAATCTGATTTTAATTCCGCGTCGAAATCTAATTTCGTTTAATATATCGAATATATTATTTTATCGATTAATTCCAAATTAATCGTTCTCTCTCCTAATAAGGCATTTTATCCAAGATAAAGTTTCTCCGCAATTAATCCAAGATTAATAAAGTTCGAATCAAACATCATAGGTGAATCTTCAGGAAGCGACCCAAGAGATCTCCGGATATGTTGGCAGTAAATACGGTCGTCGGATAATCCGAACACGTACGTACCTCGTACTACGTTTTTACAGATTTACAAGACAAGGTTGGCTTCTAGCAAAGCGCCATGCCTACCTAATTCTCCAGAAATATTCTTATTGGAATATTAGATCTTTATCAAGCGTAGTATACCGTAGTATCGCGTACATCGATCCAGTATCGGACGATCACATGTTAGGCCTGGGGCTGGAAATGTGTCTGCCCCGTACGAAACATATATCGGACATCAAACAACTAGTCTCTTTAAATCGGACAATCCTGACCTGGTCATATTGTCCAGACGGTTGCAACCTTTTATAGAGTACTAGTTCTGTATCCTGCGTGATCATTATCTCCATATGTCTGAAGTGATACTTCCATCTTGACATCACATCCAGTACACTACGATTCTCGATAAACCCAGAAGAGGTGTACACAGAACCGATTAAAGCCCCGAACCACCAAAACCAAAGTTTACCGATTGTCGCAAGTACTAGCGATGCAAGTCTCAGGTTAAGACCATATACACCTACCCTGATGCGGCCTCCCATAGACACGCAGACATACTACCAATGGGATTCTGCGGGGTCTGTCCAGAGCGAAGCTGTTTTCCGTACCATCGGTAAAACACAACCTCCTATCGCACTTGCATAAGTATCCAATACTTAAATATATGAGAACTATGCTGTTGTGCCATCACAACGTGCACAAGTGCAATACTAGTCTATTCCGCATTATCGATGTCTGATCTCGATAATACTCCAACTAGGGATATTTAATGATTAAACCTTTTATATTGATACTGTCTCATATCATCTCAATACGGAACTAATCATATGGACTTTTGCCGTCAATTTATCAAAGTAAATAATTTACAAAACGGCAAAAGGCAATTTCATTATCACATAGTTAATTTCGTACAATAAAACAATATCATTTACAAAACAGTGACGCTATGGGTCATAATGTCTAACAATCTCCCACTTGGCCTATAGCCAGTCACTCAAGCATCTAATACCTGAACTATGTATATGTCGTTCAAATACTTGCTGAAGAACAGCCTTCGTCAGCGGATCTGCAATGTTGTCATCTGATGCGACCTTCTCGACCTTTACATCGCCACGATGTATAATCTCCCGAATCAGATGGTAACGCCGAAGAACATGTTTAGATCGTTGATGAGACCTTGGTTCCTTAGCTTGTGCTATAGCCCCGTTATTGTCACAATACAATGGCACGGGCTCTGCTGCTAACGGAACTACTCCTAATCCAATTAGGAATTTTTGGATCCAAACTGCCTCCTTTGCTGCTTCCGACGCAGCGATATACTCCGCTTCTATTGTTGAATCGGCAACAGTATCTTGCTTGGAAGATTTCCAGCTCACTGCTCCGTTATTCAAACAAAAAATGTACCCTGATTGCGACTTGAGGTCGTCCTTGTCGGTTTGGAAACTTGCATCGGTGTACCCAGACACCTCAAGTTCTCCACCTCCATAAATTAAGAAAGCATCCTTAGTTCGTCTAAGATAATTAAGGATATTCTTAACTGCCATCCAGTGACCTTCAACTGGATCGGCCTGAAAGCGACTGCACATGCTCAAAGCATATGACACATCAGGTCGCGTACATATCATGGCATACATGATCGATCCGACTGCCGAGGCGAACGGTATCCGACTCATGTTATCTCTCTCTTCTTTAGTCTTAGGACACATGTCTTTAGACAGAAGGATACCACGTGACATTGGCATCAATCCCCTCTTGGATTGATCCATGTTGAATCGCTTCAACACTTTGTCAATATATGTACTCTGGGAGAGTCCAAGCAGCTTTCTAGATCTATCTCGGTAGATCTTTATTCCCAGAATAAAGGCTGCTTCTCCCAGATCTTTCATGGAGAATTTTAATGAAAGCCAAGCTTTCACCGACGTTAGCATGGGAATGTCATTGCCTA
The DNA here is from genome assembly GCA_019454045.1 of Zanthoxylum bungeanum. Classification (NCBI taxonomy): domain Eukaryota; kingdom Viridiplantae; phylum Streptophyta; class Magnoliopsida; order Sapindales; family Rutaceae; genus Zanthoxylum; species Zanthoxylum bungeanum. The sequence continues at coordinate 37,129 of SKCR01041381.1, read as the reverse complement.
TAAGCAATACATCGTCGACATAAAGGACAATAAAAGTCAGTGCTCTCCCACTAACCTTCTTGTATACACAAGGGTCATCAGCGTTTTGTACGAAATCATATTCTTTTATGATCTCATCAAAACGCTGATTCCATGACCGTGATGCTTGCTTCAATCCATAAATGGATCGATTTAGCTTACAAACCTTGTTTGCAAGTCTAGGTACGATAAAACCGTCAGGCTGTTGCATATAAACATCCTCCAAAAGATTTCCGTTAAGGAAAGCGGTTTTAACGTCCATCTGCCATATCTCGTAATCGAAATATGCAGCTATTGCAAGCATTATCCGAATGGATTTAATCATGGCAACGGGTGAGAAAGTTTCGTCATAATCAATACCATATTCCTGACGATACCCTTTTGCTACAAGCCTAGCTTTGTACGTTTGCACGTTGCCATCCATGTCGGTCTTCTTCTTGAAGATCCATCTGCATCCAATAGGCTTTACGCCTTCTGGTGCATCAACCAGTGTCCAAACTTGGTTGGCATACATGGAATCCATCTCGGACTTCATGGCTTCTTGCCATAAAGCGGAATCAATATTCTGTATCGCTTCCTCATACGTAGCCGGTTCATTATCCTCAATAAGATTAATATCTACATGAGGCGAGATCAGGAACCCATACCTCTCAGGTACTGTCCTGACTCTCTCCGACCTACGCGGTCCCTGTGTATATGAAGATTGTGGTACAGACTCATCCCGGATGGTCTGTTTATGTTCCGTCGTTGATTCATTGCCAGGAACAGTATCACTAAGATTTTCATCGAGCTCCACTTTCCTCCCACTTACCACTGCATCTAGGAACTCCTTCTCAAGGAAACATGCATGTAGAGCAACAAATACTTTGTTCTCTTATGGGTGATAGAAGTAATATCCTTTGGTTTCCCTATGATATCCCACGAAAAGGCATTTATCTTATTTGGGTTCTAGTTTGGTACCTTCCAGACGTTTAACATATGCCCAGCATCCCCAAATCTTCAGGAAAGAGAAACCTAGTTTCCTTCCTGTCCATATCTCATATGGAGTCTGTTCAACAGACTTTGACGGAATCTTATTCAAAATAAGTACTGCACTGTTTAATGCGTATCTCCAGAAGGATATTGGTAGCTCAGTGTGACTCATCATTGACCTTACCATGTCTAACAAGGTACGGTTTCTCCGTTCAGACACACCGTTTAATTGCGGTGTTCCAGGAGGAGTCCACTGTGAAAGAATACCATATTCTTTCAAGTAATCTTGAAACTCATAACTTAAGTATTCGCCACCACGGTCCGACCGCAGTGTCTTAATACTCTTGCCTGTTTGTTTTTCTACTTCGTGTCGAAACTCTTTGAATTTCTCAAAAGTTTCCGACTTGTGTCTCATTAGATACACATAACCATAACGAGATGCATCATCCGTAAAGGTTACGAAGTAATGATATCCACCTCTAGCCTGGCTAGACATGGGCCCACATACGTCGCTATGAACGAGGGCTAACAGTTCTGTGGCACGTTCACCTTTACCACTAAAAGGTGATTTAGGCATTTTGCCTAAAAGACAAGATTCGCAGACATCATATGAATTAGGATCAAATCTGTCCAAGTACCCACTCTTTGAAAGAGTGGATATGCGAGTCTTGTTAATGTGTCCTAGACGACAATGCCACATGTAAGCTTCATCTTTTACATTACTCCTTTTGAGCCTTTTGTTTGTTATTTTATGTTTAGGAGATTCATTTATATTCAAAATATAAGGCAATTATTTGCAACGGCAATGCAAATTTCTGCATCATCTTTATATAAATAACACCCAGTGTTTCTAAAAACAAAAGTGTACCCATGCTAGGTTAACAAAGATACAGATATGATATTCCTAGTCAAACTAGGTATATAATAACAGTTCAAAAGTTTAAGTAAATGCCCCGAGGGCAATTCCAAAACAAAAGTCCCTACAGCCAAAACAGCAACTGGAGTTCCGTTTTCGACTCGTAGATCAACCTCCCCTGATGCCAGCTGTTAGAGCAGTTGTGGAACCTTTAGGGTCGGATCGGTGCCCCGAGCAGCGGAAATGGGTCTAACCCATGGATATCAAGTATGGATGTAATTTTAAAATTATTTAATGAAAAACTACATTCCATTATGAGTGTATAGGTAAAAACCGGGACTGAAACGGAGTCCGGAAGCTCCCAAACGAAGCAAAACAAAATCAGTGTGCAAGAGGTACAGCGCTACAGTGCGTGCTACAGTGAGCGCGCACTGCGCGCGTTTACAGTGCGCGCTACAGTGCGCGCGGCACTGTAGCGCGCAGCTCTCTATCTTTTTTTTTATTTTATTTGAATGTTTAAGTTGCAGCTCTCATTCCAGAGAGCTGCAACATTAGGGTCTATTACCCTAATAATATCGGTCTATCCTAAACACTTCAAAAACACTCAAAATTAATTTTTAATTTCAAAACCAACATAAACACATGTTATAGAATAAAAATCTAGTTTTTCAAAATTATTAAATATTTTTCCAAAAACATAATTTATTCTAAATACGCATTTGCGTAAATTTTGAATACAATACAAACCATTTTAGAATCCAAATACGAAATGTCCCTGAACAATTTCTAGTCCACCTAAAGGTGGTCAAGTGAATCTAGAATGGTAGCCATAGCTCTAAGCATTAATCTAGAGTTCCAAACTCTAATTAATTATTCCATGTCCAACATGAATATTTTTGACCTAATTACAAGCATGTTGTGTTTATACTTCTAAGTATCCTAACATAATTAATTAGCCTTATTCAACATTAAGCTATGTGATCATGCATCTAATACACAAATAAACATAGCTTTGGAGAAGATCAAACATTACCTTGTAAGCTAGATGCAAGATCCAATCTACTTCTCCTTGTTGAAATTGTTGGAGAATCTCCAAGGTGTGCAAGCTTGACTTCAAGATCCAATATTGTTTCCAATGCTTCCAAGCTTCACTTCAAGATCCAATCTTGATTTCTCCTAGATGAAATGTTTTAGAGACCTCACAAGCTTCTCAAACACTTCTCTAATTTAGGCTAATCCTCAATAATTTGCTTATACTTGTAATTGAACTTGCTAATTAAAACATTCCTAAAGCTTGCTATTTATAGCAAAACTTAGGCAATTTTTAATCAATAAATGTCTTATCAAATATTAGGTATGCTTAATTAAATTCATCCAAATATTCATAATTAGGTGTGACTAATCCCATTATTTACCACTTTGATTTAAATAAATTAAATCAAGACAATATTTACTTAATGGATTAGTTCAATGTCTACCACTTTGATTTAATCCAATTAAATCAAGACATATAGATTTACACCAATTAATACAAATTTGGAATTACCAAAATCCTCAAATGGTAGAAATATTTATGAATTTACAATTAAGCCCTTTGTGTAATTTTGAATTAATCCAATTAATCCAAATAGGTCAAAGTAAATAATCAATGTTATCTAATAACACTTGATTATCTTGGTTGATAATTATAATATCGAATATTATATTTTATCAAAATTAATCGGCTACCCAAGTGCTCAACGAGTACACTTCATATTTGGACTCTCTAAGTTCAGACACGTTCGTCATATAAGCCTAGCTAATATGTACGCAATTCGGCCACCTCTGAATTCGCGAAGACACACAAACGACATTTCTGAACTATACAAATCGAGGTTATCACATATGTTTAACAATCCCTCCGTCGTAGGCTATCCGAGTTGTGCTTAGGAAACATAGAATATACCGTCAAGTTTCCGAGGCGCACATCTCATGTCGACATGTCCACGATTCTTCATAAATGATGCGATCCACCCTAGGTGATCGACTTTGGCCAAAGATTTAAGAATCGTGACTTTACTAACATGGATACCTAAACCCCTTAGGGTACTCATACGGGCCGACAGATCCTATCTTGCTTCGCACTTGATTACTGTGTGCATCGGTCCACACCCAACGAACATCTAGAGGCCAGACCATGAAAGGTTTCTGCATACATGGCATATCTAAGTGTGGAGGATCTCACACAAAATCAATGTATCCTATAGTCAAATGATTACATATGCTACTCGACTCGAGGAGATTCCTATTGACGGTGGTGTGTACTTCCAACTATTAGGAATCACATGTGAGTCATTCAGTATTCGCTCCGACGAATACCCACATGTCTATACGAGTTTCCAATACTCATGGTACATCGCGTTAAACCATCGGAACTCCAATTCCAGTATACGACATGTGCTAGTCTTATAGGTTATAGGAATTCGACCGTATTCCAAAACCAACGACTATGAATATTTATTTTAAGAATAGTTTACACCTAGTGTCAAAACTATTCTAAGGTCGATGTCATTCTTAGCATATCGATACATCAATTTAATATGCGTAATAACAATACCATTAATAGGGTATGAAATGAAAAATATAGTTATTTTATTAATAAATAATAAAATGTACAAATCGGATAGGCACTCCAAGCACCAACTCCATCAAACTCCCACTTGCTTAGTGCCAATCTGGATGGTACCGTAGTCCCATCTCCTCTACATGTTTATCGAATAACTTAGGAGGTAAGGCCTTTGTAAGTGGGTCTGCTATGTTGTCTTGTCCTTGAATCTTTAAGACCATTATGTCTTTTCGTTCGATTATCTCTAATTACGCGGTATTTTCTTTCCACATGTTTAGACTTGGAATGCGCCCTTGGCTCCTTAGCCTGCGCGATGGCTCCGTTATTATCACAGTATAATGGGATTGAATCTGTAATACTAGGCACAATGCCAAGTTCTGTGATAAAATTTCTAATCCAAACAGCTTCTTTAGCAGCTTCTGAAGCCGCTATAAATTCCGCCTCAGTGGTTGAATCAGCTGTTGAGCCTTGCTTTGAACAACGCCAACTAATAGCACCACCGTTAAGGGTAAATATGTATCCTGATGTAGATTTTCTATCATCTGGATCTCCTTGGAAGTCGGAGTCTGTATAACCTTAATTTGTAGCTCATCTTCTCCATATATTAGAAACTTATCCTTGGTGCCTTTTAGATATTTTAGGATATGTTTCACGGCTGTCCAATGATCAATACCTGGATCAGATTGATATCGGCTGGTCACACTGACGCCGAAACTGATGTCAGGTCTAGTACATAACATAGCATACATTATGCTTCCAATACAAGAAGCATATGGCAAGTTAGACATCCTAACTCTCTCTTCCTCTGTCTGAGGTGCCATTTTCTTCGAAAGATGTATACCATATCGGAAAGGTACATTTGCTGTCTTACAGTTGGTAAAACTGTACCTTTCTAACATCTTGTCTATGTACGTTGACTGTGACAACCCTATAAGCTTCCTGATTCTATCTCGATAGAGCCTTATACCTAGTATATAGGAAGCTTCACCCATATCTTTCATGGAGAAGTTCTTGCAAAGGTAGGCTTTCACACTTTGCATCATCCCTATATCATTTCCTATGATAAGGATGTCATCTACATACAAGACTAGAAAACTATCATGCTCCCACTAACTTTCTTATAAACACATGGTTCTTCATCATTTTTTATGAATCCAGATAATCTAATTATCTCATCAAAACGACGATTCCAACTTCGGGATGCCTGTTTAAGTCCATAAATAGACTTTTGGAGCTTACAAACCAAGTTTGAAGTCTCGCTGGATATGAAACCCTCTGGTTGTTCCATATAGATATCCTCTTCAAGAATCCATTTAGGAAAGCTGTTTTCACATCCATCTGCCATATCTCATAGTCGTGATATGCAGCAATGGCTAAAAGAATCCTAATGGATTTTAACATGGCTACTGGTGAAAAAGTTTCCTCATAGTCAATCCCAGGACGTTGAGTATAACCTTTCGCTACCAGTCGGGCTTTAAAGGTTTCCACCTTTCCATCGGGCCCTCGCTTCCTTTTGTAAACCATTTACAGCCAATAGGTTTAACTCCTTCAGGAAGTTCAACTAAGTCCCAGACTTGATTGGCATGCATTGAATCCATTTCGGATTTCATGGCTTCCTGCCATTTTCCCGAATCGATATCCAATATCGCTTCCTTATACATAGTCGGATCTGTTTCCTCCAAGAGGAGAACATCAATGCTCACATCAGTTGTTAAAAATAGTCTCTCAGGAGGCCTTGATATTCTATTCGACTTACGTAAAACCTGTGTTGTAGATCCTTCACCTAGTTGGATCTCCGGTTCCATATCAGGTTCCTTAATGTTGGGATCAAACTCATCAAGTTTAATCTCTCTACAATTCTCACTTTCTCTCAAAATTGTTTTTCAAGAAAAGTTGCAAAGCGAACAATAAATACATTCCGTTGCTCAGAATCGTAGAATTGATATCCCATAGAATTATCAGGATATCCAACGAACCTACATTTATACCCTCTGGGTGCTAGTTCCCGATGCGTAATTCTAACGTATGCAGGAAACCCCAAATCTTTAAATGCTTAAGACTTGGATTTCTACCGAACCATATCTGATAGGGGGTCGTAGAAACAGCTTTCGATGGAACTCTATTAAGTATGTAGGCAGCAGTTTGTAAAGCGTAACCCCAAAGGAAATAAGGAAGATTTGTATAGCTCATCATGGATCGCACAATATCCAATAAAGTACGATTTCTACGCTCAGACACTCCATTGTGTTGAGGTGTTCCTGGTGGACTATATTGGGCAAGAATTCCATTCTCCCTTAAATAATTTCTGAATTCTTCACTCATGTATTCACCTCCTCGATCTGATCTAAGGCATTTGATGAATTTACTCGTTTGTTTTTCTACTTCGTTTCGGAATATTTTGAACTTGTCAAATGTTTCCGACTTATGTTTCATTAGATAGACATATCCATATCTAGACTTGTCATCTGTGAAAGTCACAAAGTAAGTTGAACCATCATGGGCGGCATGATTTAATGGACCACACACATCGCTGTGTATTAGCTCCAGTAAATCTCCAGCACGGTGTCCAACACCTTGAAATGGGGCCTTTGTCATCTTTCCTTGGATGCATGACTCACAAATTGGATAAGGATCTAAGGTAAGATTTTCAATCAAACCATCCTTTATTAATTTGGATAGACGTCTAACACCTATGTGGCCCAATCTCATATGCCATAATTCAGTATTATTTAGTTCAGACTTCCTACTTGTATTTTTCTCTATATTAAAGACATCTCTACATGTTTCCAAAACATAGTGACCGTTTGATAAAGAACATTCACATTTCAATAAAATTTCTTTATCATACAAACATAAAAGTTTCATCCTTAATGTTTATTTATAACCCTCTTTATCTAATATTGGCAGGGATATTATTTGTCTGATAAGTGAGGGTACATAATAACAGTCTCGTAAATTTAACTTACAACCATTAGGGAGATTTAAAATAATTGTTCTATGGCTTTAACATCCAATGTATCGCCATTGCCAACTTTAAGCTGGATCTCCCCTTTATTCAGCCTTCTTCTAACCCTCATTTCCTGTAGGGAATTGCAGATATGAGTAGGACTGTCTAACACCCATCCATTATTTGCATCTAAGGCTAATGAGATGTTAATAATTGGAAAAATACAAAGCGTACCTGAGGGTCCTGTCTTTCCTTTTAGTTCTGGACAATCCTTCTTCCAATGTCCAAACTTCTTGCATTGTAAACATTGATCACGAGCTATTTTCGGTTTTCCACTTTTGCGTTTCTTGGAGTTTTTCTTTGATATCTTCTTCTTCCCCATCTTTATTTTCTTTGACTTCCCAGAAGTCTTTGAAGAGCCAGCTCCACCGTGGAGATACAATGTAGGGTTGCCTTTCTTCAGATCTTGCTCCGCCGTGCGTAACATGTTATGAAGTTCTTCGTATGTGGCTTGCATCGAATGCATATGGAAATTTAAGACAAAGCCAGCATAAGAACCAGGCAAAGAAGACAGAATCAAATTACGGCCCAGCCGTTCATCAAACAAAATACCTTGTCGTTCTAGATATCGAATTTGGTCTATCATGTTCAAGACATGAGTGCTGACATCTCTTCCCTCCTTGAGTTCAGCACGGAATAATTCCTTAGACCGCCGATAAAGTTCCATCTCTTGATTTGCTTCAAACAACTCCTTGAGTGTTCGCATGATACTCCAAGCATCTGGTACTTCAATGTACTGTCTCAGCAAATCCGGAACCATCGATCCTAAGATGTAGGATTTCACTTTCAGGTTATCATCCTTCCATCTATCAAAAGTTTCTCGTTCTTCTGGAGTGGAGTCAGGATCAATATCAACAGGTAGTGGATTGATCGTGACATAAGTCAATTTTTCATACTCCAAGACAAGGCGCATGTTCATTTGCCATTCAAAATAGTTTTCAGCTCCTTTTAGCTTATTGGAATCCAAAAGTTTCATCAATGGATTAGCAGCAGCCATCTACAAGACAACATTTTTAGTAGTAGCAGAACAATTTTTCATTTCAAAAATAATAACACTAAATATTATGGAATTTTAAATCTATTAGTGCCCTCCCACTACTTTACGTAATTCCGTAATCTCAGAAAAATAGAAATTTAACTATCAAAATTTCATAGCGGGAAGTGGATCCTATGACATTTACTCCAGCCTCACACTATGACGATATTGGCTTTTATAAACTCATTAGGTAGACCTCCAAGGTCAATCACATTATGTGACTCCTATTTTGGTCCTGAACCGTTTCTTATCCTCACACTAATGACGATATTGGATTAAGATGTGTTCTAGGTGTATACTTGTCAATATGCACTAATGAGCTTTGTATGTACACCCTCACACTAATGACGATATTGGGTGACTACGTTAACCCATCACGCTACATCTAATGTTTTACCGGAGCGACCTAAGTTCCGAGCACTTATATCCTCACACTAATGACGATATTGGATATAAGTAGTAAGAACCAATTCATTTCCGTATTGACAAGACGGGGCCATCCAATAATGCTCCAACATTATTAATACTATTACTTAAAAGTAATCACCTAATCACGAGAGATTTATGACAATCAAGTCATTAATTTTATTAGGTCAAAATTTTAATTTAACACATGCCACATGTCCAATATGATTTATGCATCATTAAATTAAAATTACTATGGCATTGATTCAAAATATGTGTTGTGTGGTTAAGCTTTGCCCTGATACCATTTTGTTATAGCAGTTGTGGAACCTTTAGGGTCGGATCGGTCGGTGCCCCGAGCAGCGGAAATGGGTCTAACCCATGGATATCAAGTATGGATGTAATTTTAAAATATTTAATGAAAAACTACATTCCATTATGAGTGTATAGGTAAAAACCGGGACTGAAACGGAGTCCGGAAGCTCCCAAACGAAGCAAAACAAAATCAGTGTGCAAGAGGTACAGCGCTACAGTGCGTGCTACAGTGAGCGCGCACTGCGCGCGTTTACAGTGCGCGCTACAGTGCGCGCGGCACTGTAGCGCGCAGCTCTCTATCTTTTTTTTTTTTTTTTATTTGAATGTTTTAAGTTGCAGCTCTCATTCCAGAGAGCTGCAACATTAGGGTCTATTACCCTAATAATATCCGGTCTATCCTAAACACTTCAAAAACACTCAAAATTAATTTTAATTTCAAAAACCAACATAAACACATGTTATAGAATAAAAAATCTAGTTTTTCAAAATATTAAAATATTTTCCAAAAACATAAATTTATTCTAAATACGCATTTGCGTAAATTTTGAATACAATACACAAACCATTTTAGAATCCAATACGAAATGTCCCGTGAACAAATAGTCCACCTAAAGGTGGTCAAGTGAATCTAGAATGGTAGCCATAGCTCTAAGCATTAATCTAGAGTTCCAAACTCTAATTAATTATTCCATGTCCAACATGAATATTTTTGACCTAATTACAAGCATGTTGTGTTTATACTTCTAAAGTATCCTAACATAATTAATTAGCCTTATTCAACATTAAGCTATGTGATCATGCATCTAATACACAAATAAACATAGCTTTGGAGAAGATCAAACATTACCTTGTAAGCTAGATGCAAGATCCAATCTACTTCTCCTTGTTGAAATTGTTGGAGAATCTCCAAGGTGTGCAAGCTTGACTTCAAGATCCAATATTGTTTCCAATGCTTCCAAGCTTCACTTCAAGATCCAATCTTGATTTCTCCTAGATGAAATGTTTTAGAGACCTCACAAGCTTCTCTCTAAACACTTCTCTAATTTAGGCTAATCTCTCAATAATTTGCTTATACTTGTAATTGAACTTGCTAATTAAAACATTCCTAAAGCTTGCTATTTATAGCAAAACTTAGGCAATTTTAATCAATAAATGTCTTATCAAATATTAGGTATGCTTAATTAAATTCATCCAAATATTCATAATTAGGTGTGACTAATCCCATTATTTACCACTTTGATTTAAATAAATTAAATCAAGACAATATTTACTTAATGGATTAGTTCAATGTCTACCACTTTGATTTAATCCAATTAAATCAAGACATATAGATTTACACCCATTAATACAAATTTGGAATTACCAAAATATCCTCAAATGGTAGAAATATTTATGAATTTACAATAAGCCCTTTGTGTAATTTTGAATTAATCCAATTAATCCAAATAGGTCAAAGTAAATAATCAATGTTATCTAATAACACTTGATTATCTTGGTTGATAATTATAATATCGAATATTATATTTTATCAAAATTAATCGGCTACCCAAGTGCTCAACGAGTACACTTCATATTTGGACTCTCTAAGTTCAGACACGTTCGTCATATAAGCCTAGCTAATATGTACGCAATTCGGCCACCTCTGAATTCGCGAAGAACACAAACGACATTTCTGAACTATACAAATCGAGGTTATCACATATGTTTAACAATCCCTCCGTCGTAGGCTATCCGAGTTGTGCTTAGGAAACATAGAATATACCGTCAAGTTTCCGAGGCGCACATCTCATGTCGACATGTCCACGATTCTTCATAAATGATGCGATCCACCCTAGGTGATCGACTTTGGCCAAAGATTTAAGAATCGTGACTTTACTAACATGGATACCTAAACCCCTTAGGGTACTCATACGGGCCGACAAATCCTATCTTGCTTCGCACTTGATTACTGTGTGCATCGGTCCACACCCAACGAACATCTAGAGGCCAGACCATGAAAGGTTTCTGACATACATGGCATCTAAGTGTGGAGGATCTCACACAAAATCAATGCTATCCTATAGTCAAATGATTACATATGCTACTCGACTCGAGGAGATTCCTATTGACGGTGGTGTGTACTTCCAACTATTAGGAATCACATGTGAGTCATTCAGTATTCGCTCCGACGAATACCCACATGTCTATACGAGTTTCCAATACTCATGGTACATCGCGTTAAACCATCGGAACTCCAATTCCAGTATACGACATGTGCTAGTCTTATAGGTTATAGGAATTCGACCGTATTCCAAAACCAACGACTATGAATATTTATTTTAAGAATAGTTTACACCTAGTGTCAAAACTATTCTAAGGTCGATGTCATTCTTAGCATATCGATACATCAATTTAATATGCGTAATAACAATACCATTAATAGGGTATGAAATGAAAAATATAGTTATTTTATTAATAAATAATAAAATGTACAAATCGGATAGGCACTCCAAGCACCAACTCCATTCCAGCATCCGCTATTCCTGCAGATCCTGCCAAATCAGTACATATATGAGCAGCACAACCGAATCAAAAATCCAATTTTTGAAAACTAGAAGTAGTCATATTTATCTCAATAACAAAACATACCAGAGGCTAGTGCCTTGCCTGCCTTGATATCCTCCCTGTTGTCCCTGCTCATTCGGCAGTCACGTTTCCAGTGACCTTTCTCTGCCGCAGTTGAGGCAGACATCTTGAGACTTGTTCCTTGGCTTCCCAGAAGCTTTTTGTCGACTTGCCTTTACCCTTGTTCTTATGTTTCTTTCCTCACCCCTCCAGTTGCTTTGGGCCCAGCCCTTGGCCTCTGAGAGGTCGATGCTTAGTGCGCCTCGCGCTTGCCCCCTTAAGGAGTTCTTTTTCAGACTCCTTCACTAGATTAACAGCTCTCCAAGAGAGTCATCGTGCATCAACTTGTAGTTGATTATGATTTGTTTCCAAAAATCAGAAGTGGAAGTGACTGTAAGATCACTACGGTCCAGCTCAGCCTCCAAGACTATTCCCATATTGGCCAACTCATCAATATCGGCGATCATTTGAGCCCGAGGGCCTCAACTGATGCGCCTTCAGTCATTCGGGCGCGGAAGAGTTTCTTCACCAACTCGTACCTCTCCATCCGCTTGTTTGGAGCGGTGGAGATCTCGCAGTCTAGCCATCATATTATAAGGATCCAAGTCCCTATTTTGGCGACGAAAGTGCTGAGTCATCGAAGCTAACATAATAGCTTGAGCTGTGTCACAATCATTGCTATGAGTTTTCCAAAACTCCAGCTCAAGTGGGTCAGTGGACTTAGGCGGGAGAGGTGTCTGTATAGTGTACAGCATCCTCTCAGCCCCAAGGACTATCCTCAGGTTCATTTCCCAATCAGCGAAGTTTGTGCCCTTAAAGACATTGTCACCCATGATGATGTCTCGGACATTTTCCTTGCTTGCCATCTCAACTACGATAGTCCAACTATCTAGTTAACGATAAAATGGGTACAGTCAAACTGTTACAAGAAAAAAAACAATGAATTAGTCCAACTAATTTTAATTAATAAACGAAATAATTTTGAAAGACGCGTAAGGCTAAGTATCTGAATGAAATTGCAAATTCAATACTAGCCTCCCACTATTTTCATCAAGTCTCTAACCCTCTGTTGAGAACTCGGGAAATCCTATTTCCTAGTGGGCTAGGATCCCGTTAAATAACACACAACCTTGACTTTGGCCAACAAGCTGTATGCTATTTAACTAGGTAGATCTCAAAGATCAATTGGATCCCATCCAATTCCTAGATCCGGTTAGGTGGACATCCAAGTCCAAAACATATGTGCATTACTTATGCCAATGTATCTAATACATTTTCCTAACATTATCCTCTGAATCATCTAGGCCTTGGCTTTGGCACAACAAACCTAATGATTCCAGTTAAGCGGGACCCATTGACAAGGAAAGTTTCGTAATCAATGTCGTTGGACAAGAAGTGATCTTGACTTTGGCCAACAAATCACAACTTGGACAAGACACCGATGTGGAACAAAACTCTCATGATTCAAGTACATCCTCAATTGACAAAGGTCTTGACTTTGGCCAACAAACCAATGCCAATTTTGGATCTTGAACAAGAATCATTCGATGGAAGGATAATCGCTTAATATAAATTGAGGGATTTTTGCGTAATTGGCAACCAATTTATTATCTTTGTTAGGTCTCATCATCATACACCCTTAAGCATGCTTCTAAAACATCATAAAGTGCGTAAAGTAAATTAATAGTGATATACGGATGGATATATAAAACAACTTGTTCCTAGAACAAATCACTCCCTTTCCTCTCCCCGCTAGCAATATTCTACTTCTACCCAATTACATAATACAATAAGAGAAACCTCATTTACATTGAGGGGAATTAGGTGAGAAGAGAATACAAAGAGATAAAAGAGATAAGGCTGGACACGCAGGTCCAATTTATAAATTCTAAATTTACAATAATTTCTAAAATTACCCTTTCCCTTCTAATATCCATCCGATATACATTATTCATTCATCACATACATATATATTCAATCAAGACATGCTATACAACCAATCAAATCCAATTAATTAGTCTTTGTTTAAGTGATCATCCAATGTTCAAACAATGGTTTGATTTTGCGCGAGTCCAACTCGTTTGAGAATAAGTACATAAGGTACGAATTCACGAATTATATCGAACTACCCATTAAATCCAATTTAAGTCGTATTCAATACTAATTCAATTTATTTAATTCCAAATTAAATGTTTACACTTTTAATGTGCTTTAAAGACTTAGATTCTAAATCTAATCTAATTGGGTCTCCAAGCCCAACTAACATCCAATGTTTGTTTAATTAAAGTCTGATGGGCTTTCAATTGATTTATAAAGGCTTGGGTTTTGGTCAATGTGGGTCAAACCCAATTACCAAGCCCAAATAAGGAATCACCCTTGAGTGCCATAAAATCAATTTCAAGCCCATAAGGCCCAATTAAACATTAAAGCCCATTTTACTATATTTGGACTTAATGGAGTGATTTAAGCCCAAATTGGATCCAATCCTTTTGGCCCAAATCTACTTGGCCCAACCAAGCCCATTATGCCCAAATATAATAATACAAGCCCAATTATACAATCAAGCCCATTAATTAAATTTTAATATTCCAAATTTTAAAATTCAATTAATTAAAGTGTAAATCCATGATTAATTCATTAAACCAAATATTTCAAAAACATCAATTTAATTTATTAATCATCACTTGTTCAAAACATATGTCCAACATTTATTTGAACAAAAATCAAGTCCTTTAACATGCCATATTGCATTCGGCCAAGAGGGATTTTTGCGTTCGATTTGTTTTTCAATCCAATTGAATCACTAATCTAAATCCCGTATACGTTTTAAGTCATCTAATGAACTTGCAAACAGAAAATTACATTCAGTGCAAGGACCTCCATTTTCGGTCAAGCAACAATTTTGGGGAAAAAATCATCCAATGCATTTTTCTCAAAATTGATCATGTATTACATCATATCATACATATAATCATGCTTAAGTCATCTAATGAACTTGTGCATGAAAAAATTACAATCTAGTGGAAGGACCTCCACATTCGGTCAAGCAACAATTTTGGGGAAAAAATCATCCAATGCATTTTTCTCAAAATTGATCATGTATTACATCATATATTATACATATAATCATGCTTAAGTCATCTAATGAACTTGTGCATGAAAAATTCCAAACCAGTGGAAGCACCTCCACATTCGGCCAAAGCAACCATTTTGGGGAAAAAATCATCCAATGCATTTTTCTCAAAATTGATCATGTATTACATCATATATCATACATATAAGCATACTTTATTAACAAATTTCACCAAGAACATGCTTCAATCAATTTTCCCAAAATGAACCCTAATGTATTTCATGCTTAAACATGGCTCCATGATACCATTGTAGGTTTCTATAATTAGTCCCAAAGAAAGTATAAGCCAAAGAAATACACATTTTATACATGCAAAGCTTGAAGCATGGCGGAATCATACTTACAAAGCTTCTGACGAAAATGATGAAGAGAATCATTGAGTCTTCAAGGTGGAAGTTTCGGCCAAGAGCAAGAGTGAGAGAAGCTTCAAGTCTTCTTGTATTCCAAGCTCCAAGGTTGTTTCCCTATCACCTCCTTTGATCCCTCATTGTGCTAGCAAAAATGGAGAAATGAAAAATAATTTTCTGCCCTTGTTTGAAGCTCACGGCGTGAGCAAGGAGAAGAGAGAGGAAGGAGAGACTTTTGGTTCTCTTTTCTCTTTTAATGTTTCCAAAACGTGAAAATGATGAGTATAGAACAATACCAAAATATTTTGGTAAATAAAACCCTTCAAAAACCGTGTAAAAGTTTTTCCCTCCCAAAAGCCATTAAATGGCCTTATCAACTTACATAGAGAATAGTGACAATGTATCATCCCATAAAGGTGACTAGATACATCCATCCACTAGTCGTGTCAAGTGATGAGACTTCACGATGTGATTTGCGGGTCCCACTCGTTTCAAAATACGAATGTGTCCGCAAATACTTTCGGGCTCGGTTTCGCTAATTCCGAATTAACGAATTTCCGTCGCGACGTAAATTAAATAATTACTCCTAGCGAAATTACTATTCACATCGCTAATAATGAATTAATTCTAAATTAATTCGTTTGCCCGAATTAAAATCTTATTTTAATTCCGCGTCGAAATCTAATTTCGTTTAATATATCGAAATATATTATTTTATCGATTAATTCCAAATTAATCGTTCTCTCTCCTAATAAGGCATTTTATCCAAGATAAAGTTTCTCCGCAATTAATCCAAGATTAATATAAGTTCGAATCAAACATCATAGGTGACTCTTCAGGAAGCGACCCAAGAGATCTCCGGATATGTTGGCAGTAAATAAACGGTCGTCGATAATCCGAACACGTACGTACCTCGTACTATGTTTTTACCGATTTACAAGACAAGGTTGGCTTCTAGCAAAGCGCCATGCCTACCCAATTCTCCAGAATATTCTTATTGGAATATTAGATCTTTATCAAGCGTAGTATACCGTAGTATCGCGTACATCGATCCAGTATCGGACGATCACATGTTAGGCCTGGGGCTGGAAATGGAAATGTGTCTGCCCCGTACGAAACATATATCGGACATCAAACAACTAGTCTCTTTAAATCGGACAATCCTGACCTGGTCATATTGTCCCGACGGTTGCAACCCTTTTATAGAGTACTAGTTCTGTATCCTGCGTGATCATTATCTCCATATGTCTGAAGTGATACTTCCATCTTGACATCACATCCAGTACACTACGATTCTCGATAAACCCAGAAGAGGTGTACACAGAACCGGTTAAAGCCCCGAACCACCAAACCAAAGTTTACCGATTGTCGCAAGTACTAGCGATGCAAGTCTCGGTTAAGACCCATACACCTACCCTGATGCGGCCTCCCATAGACACGCAGACATACTACCAATGGGATTCCGTGGGGTCTGTCCAGAGCGAAGCTGTTTTCCGTACCATCGGTAAAACACAACCTCCTATCGCACTTGCATAAGTATCCAATACTTAAATATATGAGAACTATGCTGTTGTGCCATCACAACGTGCACAAGTGCAATACTAGTCTATTCCGCATTATCGATGTCCGATCTCGATAATACTCCGACTATGGATATTTAATGATTAAACCTTTTATATTGATACTGCCTCATATCATCTCAATACGGAACTAATCATATGGACTTTTACCGTCAATTTATCAAAGTAAATAATTTACAAAACGGCAAAAGGAAATTTCATTATCACATAGTTAATTTCGTACAATAATACAATATCATTTACAAAACAGTGACGCTATGGGTCATAATGTCTAACAAGAAGCACTGGGGGCAATGATGGTACAGGCAGATGAGACCAGGGTAGAGCATGCAGTCTACTATCTCAGTAAGAAAATGCTTCCGTATGAAGTCCGCTATCAAGAAGTAGAGAAGATCTGTTTAGCAGTAGTATGGGCATCCAGAAAATTGCGGCATTACTTCTAATCTTACAAGATCCAGGTAGTGGCAAAGAATAATCCTTTGAAATATCTGCATTTAGTGTCTTCGCTAGTGGGAAAATTGGGCAGATGGTTAGTGTTGCTGACAGAGTTTGACATTGAGTACCTCACTTCCAAAGTGATCAAGGAGCGAGCCGTAGCAGAGTTTCTGGCATTGCAATCTATTGTAGGGGATCAGCATAAGTTTGAATTTCCAGATGAAGAGATCCAGGCAATAGCAATTCAGGGATGGAAAATGTATTTTGACGGAGTAGTGAATTACAAAGGAGCTGGAATTGGGATCGTGATAGTAACCCCCGGAGGAGAGACTTTGCCTTTGGCCAAGAGGTTGACGTTCAGAGTAACTAACAACATGGCCGAGTATGAAGCATGTGCTTTTGGTTTGACTGCGTTGATAGCCTTAAAGGCTGAGAGTGTGGAAGTCTTCGGAGATTCTATGTTGGTAGTCCAGCAGATGCGAGGAGAATGGAAATTGAAAGAAGAACGGTTGAAACCTTACCTTTTTCACCTCAGGAGGTTGGCACAAGTTATCCCCGATTGTAAGCTTCAGCACTTGCCGAGAGAAGAAAATCAGATGGCGGATGCATTAGCTACATTTACAGCAACTTGGGAAAATCCAGAGAAGTTGGTAATGAGACCGTTGGTACTGACAACAGAAAATAGACATGTTTATGAGATAGAAAGAGTCTTGGAAGTGGAGATCGACGATGGTAAACCTTGGTATCACGACATTCAAAGGTATCTGGAACACGGGGAACTCCCGGAGGGATCAGACAGAAAAGACAGTTTAACCATTCAGATATTAGCTTCCCAATATGTGATTTTGAAAGGGGAACTGTACAATAGGCAAGCAAACAATATTCAGTTGAAATGTTTGAGAAAAGAAGAGGCTCAGCAGGTAATGGAAGAAGTAAACACGCCGGGGTATGTGGTCCGCACATGAACGGGTTGAATCTGTCCCGCAAGATAGTGAGACAAGTTTTTACTGGTCAACCATGGAGACCGACTGCGTAAAGATGGTAAGCACTGTCATGATTGTCAAGCACACGGTAATTTGAATCATTTGCCGCACATAGAGTTGCACGGGTTTTCAGAGCCGTGGCCTTTCTCAGCATGAGGAATATATATGATTGGAGAGATTCGACCAAATGCATCGAATGGGCATCGCTTCATAGGAGTGGCAGTAGATTATTTCTCAAAGTAGGGGGAAGCCGAGTCATTCCGCAATGTTACAACAAAACAGATGGCAAAGTTTATAGCTCGAAATCTCATTTGTCGGTATGGTATGCCGCACCATATGGTAACAGATAACTGAGTTCAGTTTCAGGGGAAACAAAGGCAATGCTACAGAAATATGGGATAGGTCGTCATAAGTCATCACCGTACAGGCCGCAGGGAATGGGGCAGTTGAGGCAGCCAACAAGACTATAAAGACGATTCTCGCCAAGATGACAGAAAACTACAAAGATTGGGCAGATAAGCTACCGTATACTTTGTGGGGGTACAGAACATCAGTAAGAATAGCGACAAGAGCCACACCTTACTCTTTGGTCTACGGAATGGAAGCAGTACTGCCAGTGGAGGTTGAGATACAGTCAATAAGGGTATTAGCAGAAATGGAGTTACCTGAACAAGAATGGGCCGCACAGAGGTTTGGTCAGTTAGCACTGCTGGATGAGAAGAGAATGAAGTCCTTGCATCACATGCAGATATTTCAGAAGAGACTAGCCTGAGCATTCAATAAGAAGGTACGTCCCACCAAGATCAGAAAGGGTGATTTGGTACTTAAGCAATCAAGGCCGTCGACGACAGATCTGAGAGGAAAGTTCAGACCTAACTGGGAAGGACCTTACATAGTGCAGAAAGTAATGGGAAATGGGGCAGTGAAACTGTCAGACTTGGAAGGTAACGAGTTCACTGAGCCGATCAACGTGGACAGATTGAAGCAATATTTTGCCTGAGAAAGAGAAGACTTGGCAGAAGGCCTAACCCGACGGTATAAGAAAACTCATGCATGCATGCATACACGTAACACATTTTTGCATTCGTTTTGTGTTTGTTTTTTATTCACAGGTTTTGAAGAAGAAAAGAGAAGGTGGCAAAGACAAGCCGATTAGAAGCATCATCATACCAGCAGCAGTTTTGGGATGCGTCCCAGGGGGCGAGGCCCACAACAATACTAGCAGCAGTCTTGGGGATGCGTCCCAGGGTTGAGGCCCACGTCAACACATATATCAGTTGCAGCTGTTGGGATGCGTCCCAGGATCGAGGTCCGCTACATCATCAGTTTAGGGGATGCGTCCTAGGGTCGAGGTCCACCTTTTTTCAACGGTATTGGGATGCGTCCCAGGGTCGAGGCCCCCGTTATCGGTTGTAGCTATTGGGATGCGTCCTAGGATCGAGGTCCACTACATCATCAGTTTCGGGATGCGTTCTAGGGTCGAGCCCCACCTTTTGTCAGTGGTATTGGGATGCATCCCAGGGTAGAGGCCCCCGTTTTCGGTTGCATGAATCGGGATACGTCCCAAGATCGAGGTCCACTGCATCATCAACTCAGTTCGAGACAGCAGGCAAGTCAGGTGGCAGCTGGCGAGCCAGCTAAGTGAAAATACATTGCATAACTTTGATAGGATTGTCACTGTTACACATTACACAAGTCTCATCAAAGTGAGGGTGACTGTAGGCACTGTATTTTTGCATGTAAGTCCCTATGATGAGTCTCATTTGGAGACACTACCTTTTAAGTCACGGAAGTCGCGGGAAACAGACGTCGGAAGGGGAAATTCAGAATAAGTATGTCATCAGATTCATTTCACAAGTTCACTATTTTCATTCGTGTTGCGTTCATTACCACGTTCGAACGTCAAGCAGATTGTCGGCGTTCGTGTATCGTTCGAATCGACGTTTGAACGGTGTCGGTATTTCTGGTTTTGCTGCTAGCCTCACACCCAACCCCAATTTTAACACATGAGGAATTAAATAAAATCTAAAAATCATATACCAAATTAAAATAAATATCAAATAAAATCATGCCTAATTAAAATCAATCAAGATTATTATATTCCTAACTAAACAAATTTCATGCCTAAAACCAAACAAATTAAATATATTAACTTCCTAATTAACCAAATCTTATCCCCCAATCAATCTTAGGTTTTCCTTGTATAACATTAAATCAAATCTCCCTTTAATGCACAAATCCATTCCTTGTCAAGCAATGATTCACCCATCCCCTTTGTCTATAAAAGAAACCCAAAACCAAGCCACTCTCCCTCTCTCATTCACGCCCAACACACAAAAACAACAAGAAGAAATTTTTTTCTCCTCTCTCTAGCATTCACGCCTAACCCTAAGCAAAAAACAGCCCCTACATCCACCGAAACAGTAGCCCCATACAGCCCTCAATACCACCGAAACAGTAGCCCCATATAATCCCCTTACACTACCAAAAATTATAGCCCCATACAGCCCTAAACTACAAAAAATCACAGCCCCCAAATCCCCAAAAAAGTAACTAAAAATTACACTCTAATATCACCTAAAACAGTAAGAAAACAGTAGCCAAAAACGCAGCAAACAGCAGCCAAAAATGTAACAAACAGTGACCAAAATACAGCAGCAAAACAGCAGTGAAACGGAGGGAAAATAGCAGCCTGAACAGCGAAGCAGTGAAGGGAAACGTGAACCAGTGAACCAGAGGAGTTGTGGAGCATCTACTCTTCCGACGCCCGCGTACGGTACTTCCGAGAGTCAACATAAAAGGTTAGACCTGAGGGCACCCTTCGTATTTATTTTTATTCATCTTTTAATCATTTTAGTTATTTATTTCGTATGAGAGTCGTTCATGGATGCATGTTGTGGCTTTGAATAAAATGGAAAATGTGTCGCCTCTTGTGGTATATAGGATGGAAACCCAGACATAAATTCCATAGCCGAATTCGAATGGACGGTAGTGCAGTCTGTACTTGGGATACAACTCCACGTACCACTTGAGCAAACGACGCATATTTTGTTTTATGTTGTTGGATTCGTTTATTATCCGTTATTTAAATTCTGCATGTTATTTGTTTATGTAATGATGAGATAAAGCGTATGGGCTTAGTAAGTTGGATTAAAGGTCCTCCGTTTTGAGGGGTTAAAATCCTTTACCACGATCCTTTGCCGCGCCGGATGACGTATATTCGGTTGAATGTAAGATGTGTTCAATTGGGTATAAAAAGTCTGATATCGTTGTCTTTATTTTTATATGCATTATGTCATTAGCGCATGGGCTTAGTAAGTTGGATTAAAGGTCCTCCATTTTGAGGGGTTAAAATCCTTTACCACGATGCTTCGCCGCGCCAGATGACGTATATTCGGTTGAATGTAAGATGTGTTCAATCAGGTATACAAAGTTTGATATCGTTGTCTTTATTTTCATATGCATTATGTCATTAGCGCATGGGCTTAGTAAGTTGGATTAAAGGTCCTCCGTTTCGAGGGGTTAAAATCCTTTACCACGATGTTTCACCGCGTCGGATGATGAATATTCGGTTGAATATAAGATGTGTTCAATCGGGTATACAAAGTCCGATATCGTTGTCTTTATTTTTATATGCATTATGTCATTAGCGCATGGGCTTAGTAAGTTGGATTAAAGGTCCTCTGTTTCGAGGGGTTAAAATCCTTTAACATGATGCTTCGCTGCGCCGGATGACGTATATTCGGTTGAATGTATGATGTGTTCAATCGGGCATACAAAGTCCGATACTGTTGTCTTTGTTTTTATGTGCATTATGTTACTAGTGCATGGGCTTAGTAAGTTGGATTAAAGGTCCTCTATGTCGAGGGGTTAAAATCCTTTAACACAATGCTTTGCCGCGCCTCGTAGCTCGTTATTATTTATTAGGTGTCATCAATTCATCCGTTCATGTATGTGTCATGTTATTTACTACTTTTTTTAGGTCACTGCTGTAACCCCGTTCGAACGTGTTTCAAAACACCGCACGAACACATGTTTTCTATCTCAATTCATTCGAACGCGTTTACGAACGCTATATGAACGCGAACCTTCTGTTTACCGTTCGAACGTGTTTACTAATGTTACGCGAACGAGCACGTATTTCCTTTATTTTATTCATACATCAGGTCCGATCCCGTTCGAACGCGTTCTCAAACACTATACGAATGCGAACCTTCTGTTTACCGTTCGAACGCGTTTACGAATGCTACACGAACGCGTATACACTGAACTGGGTCCTTTTCATCACATGTCATACATAATTGTTCTTAGGTGATTTCTCTTGTATCATGTAATCAATCATATTATTTGTATCCCTGCATTTATCTGTTTGGTGTGTTCATGAGATAGTATTCAAGCATGATTTAGCCTATTTAGTTGTTCATTTTCAAGCATGATTAGTCATTTATTTTGCGTTTGGAATTTACATTATGTTTAGGTTGTTCTTTTTTTTCCGCATTATATGATCGAAGTATGTTCATGAGATTGTTGTGTGTTATTGCATGTTCGCCTTTATTCTAATTTGCTTCCATGCATGATTGTACAATTATTATCTACTGGCATGCCTATGATCAAATGTATTGTGCTTATGACATTGTATACTAGCCGTATTTATCTCTATGCATGCAAATTTGGACATTGATTATATGAAAATAGGTTGTATGCAAATTGGGACATAGATTAAATGCAAATAGGTTGTATGCAAATCCGGACATAGGTTATATGCAAAGTTAGATATGAGCCTTGTATTTATGCATGCGAACATAGGAGTAAAATATCCTTGGAAATAAATGTTGCTTAGGCTTGGTTGAATTATTGCACAAATCATTTTATTACAAGTGGCATAAGTAAGGGACCATTCCGAACCCAATGGTTTGAGGTCTTCCCTTGCGAGGGCTGAGTGCGGCCTTAAATCTTTGTCCCGGTTCACACCGGGTGGCGACTTCTTTTTTTCCGATTTAGTCCCCCGTGGGCTACTCCGTACTCCCAACCGGTCCGCGAGCCCGGAACAGCATGTGTCGCCCAGTTTCTGTGTTCCCACAGTGTCCCAAGATCATTTAAGCAATGAAATAATGTGAATACTCAAAGGAGAAAAGCGGAAATAAACTCACATTGAACGGATTTTGGAGGTGTTGATCACAAAAACTTTTGCCTTTGAAAGTCTCAAAGCTTTCCTTTGAATGTGAAATCCAAGTTCCAAGCTTTGATGTTGATTCCAAGCTCAATGATAGGTTTCCCTATCACCTTAGATGATTCTTTGTGTGCTAGCACCTTTGAAAATTTGCAACAAATTTTCTTCTTGTGAAAGTGATGAATTCGGCCAAGCCTAAGGGAGAGAGTTTGGGCGTGAACTTGAGAAGAGAGAAGAAGTGTGAATGACTTGTGTATTTGATTTCTAAAATAAAAAATAAAAGATATACCGAACCAAGTTTAGGTAATAGTCAATCAACTTTAATTTGAGTGTAAAACAAGTTTCCATCATTTCCTACACTAACTTCCATCACCAAAAAGGTGAATGAATGACTAGTGATGTGACTTGATGTGACTTGTGGGCCCCACTTGAATTCAAAATCCGAGTGGGCCCGCAAACACTCCCGGGCTCGGGTTCGCTAATTCCGAATTAACGAATTTTCCATTACGACGTAATTAAATCAAATTTAATTAAATAATTATGCCTAGCAAAATTACTTTTCACGTCGCTAGCGAATTAATTCTAAATTAACTCGTTCGCCCGAATTAAAATCTAATTTTAATTCCGTTATGAAATCTAATTTCATTTAATATATCGAATATATTATTTTATTGATTAATTCCAAATTAATCGTTCTCTCTCTTCAAATAGTATTTTATCCTAGATAAAATCTCTTTGTTATTAATCCTAGATTAATTATGTTCGAATCATACGTCATCGGTGAATCTTCGGGAAGTGACCCATGAGATCCCTGGATATGTTGGCAGTAAATCCGGTCGTCGAACTATCCGAACACATACGTACCTAGTACTACGGTTTTACCGATTTACTAGACATGGTTGGCTTCTAGCAAATCACTGTGCCTACCCAATTCTCCAGAAATATTCTTAAAGGAATATATCATCTATGTCAGGCGTAGTATATGTAGTATTGCATATTGCGATCCAGTATCAGATGGTCACATGCAAGGCCTGGGGCTGGAATAGTGTCTGCCCCGTACAAAGCATATATCGGATCACAAGCAACTAGTCTTTTTAATCGGATAATCATGAACTTATAATATTATCCCGATGGTTGCAACCAATTAGAGTACCAGTTCTGTATCCCTGCGTGATCATCATCTCCATGTGACTGAAGTGATACTTATGTCTTGACATCACACCTAATACACTTTGATTCTCAATAAACCCAGAAGAGGCGTACACAGAACCTGTTAAAGTCCTGGACGACCAAAACCAAAGCGTATTGATTGTCGCAAGTACTACCGATGCAAGTCTCAGGTTAAGACCAAATACACCTACCCTGATGTGGATTCCCATAGAGACATAGTCATACTACCAATTGGATTCCGCGGGGTCTATCCAGAGCGAAGCTGTTTCCGTACCATCGGTAAACACAACCTCCTATCACACTTGCATAAGTATCCAATACTTAAATATATGAGAACTATGTCGTTACGCTTCCATAGCACGCACAAGTACAATACTAGTCTATTCCGCATTATCGATGTCCAGTCTCGATAATACTACGACTAGGGATATTAATGATTAACCTTTATGGATTGATATTGTCTCATATCTTATAATCCGGAACTAATCATAAGGACTTTTATCATTTATATATATAAGTAATCAAATTACAAAATGATAAAAACAATTTCATTGTCACATAGTTAATTTATACAAAAACCACAATATCTTTTACAAATAGTGACGTTATGGGTCATAATTGTCCAACAACTTTAGGACGAAGTGTCATACTAGGATCTCTGCTATATCATACCGCCAATTTGTAATATATTCAATATGAATGGTATTAGTTATTCTTATTAGGAGCTACATAAGATGTTGAAAACTGCGGAGGAAGATTTAAGGAATGGAGTACCGACTCGCCCTCCTAAACCCACTCCTCTTCCTGCTTCCTCCCACTCTAAACAGAAAGGTAAGAAAAAGAAGGGTACGAATCTTCCACCACAGGGTAAGATAGCTAAACCGAAGAGAGCTGCTGAAGATAAATGTCACCACTGCTGTAAGATAGGCCATTGGAAAAGGAATTGTCCTGACTATTTGGATAAATCAGAAAGGAAAGAGCATTTACTTCAGATACTTTTATTTTTCCCATTATTTATATCTCATTAGCTTGTGAAGCTATGTCATCCAGTTGGATTTTAGATTCTGCTTGTCCAATTCACATTTACAATTCTTTACAGGTGCGGAAGGAAAATAGATGACTAAAATATGGGAGATGCAGTCGTGTTTCGGGAGTGGTGACTCTCTGGATGCAGTTACTGTGGGCTTATGCGAGATTCCCCTACCCAGTGGGAGCCTTTTGTTGCATGACTGCTTTTTTATACCGGGATGTGTTGCGAACATTGTGTCACTTTTTATTAGATACTGAAGGATATAACGTAAATATTAAGAATCGTTCTTTATATTTATATGATAGATATAATGTTCAGATCCAAGTTTGTCTAAATGAGCATGGTCATTAATTTTGCATACGTCACAAGATATCTTTAATTTGAAATTAATAAGTGTAAAGTTTCTGATATAAATAATATTGAATTGTGGCATATGAGGTTGGCTCATATAGGCGTGAAACGCCTAACTTAGTTGGTTAGGAATGGTTTGATCTAGGATCTTACCATTGAACCTTATCCAACTTGTGAATCTTGCATTCGGGGTAAAATGACAAAGCCCCATTTTCGGGTGTAGGACACCGAGCTATGACTTATTGGAACTAATACATTCTGATGTATGTTGTCTCATGAGTTACACTGCTCACAGTGGTTTTTCGTACTTCATTACCTTTACCGATGATCTGTCACGGTATGGTTATGTTTATTTGATGAAACAGAAATCGAAAACCTTTGAAAAGTTCAAAGAATTTCGAAATGAAGTAGAAAAATATAGTGGTAAGTGTATTAAATGTCTTTGATCTAATCGAGGCGGTGAATATATGAGTGGTGAGTTAACCGATTATTTAAAAGAGAATGAGATTCTCACTCAATATACTCCTCCGAGTACTCCACATCACAATGGAGTGTCCAAAATGAGAAATCAGACTTTATTGGATATGGTCCGATCGATGTTGAGTTTTACATATTTGCCCTATTATTTATGGGGTTATGCTCTTTTAACCACTGTTTATCTTTTGAATAAGATTCCTTCTAAGACTGTTCATACAACTCCATATGAGATATGGACTGGTAGGAAACATAATCTTAATTATGTTAAGATTTGAGGCTGTCATGCCTATGTCAGGATGGCTCAGCAAGATAAATTTTCGCCTCGAGGGTAAAATTTTAGGTTTGTTGGATATCCTTCAAATACGAAAGAATATTTATTCTATGATACCGAGCATCAAAATGTATTTGTAGCTCGCTTCGTAAAATTTCTAGAGGTAGAATTTTTTTCTGAAGGAGGTGATCATAGGCAGGTTGAACTTGATGAAGTAAAACCTGGAACCAATGAACCATTGGAGGAACCTGAAGTTCAAATAGATGAATAGCCTTCAACACACACACTATGTAGGTCCCAAAGTGTGTCTAGACCTTCTGAATGCTTGTATTTGATACAAGGAAAGAGTCTAGATGTTCTTTTAATCGAAGAGACTGACCCTTACACCTATAGAGAAGTGATGATGGACATCGACTCCGCGAAGTGGCAAGAGGCCATGAAATCAGAGTTAGATTATATGCATCAGAATCAAGTTTGGGACTTGGTTCCGCTTCTTGAAGGAATTTTTGCTATCGATAGTAAATGGGTTTATAAGAGGAAGCGAGGGCCTGACGAAAAGGTTGAAACCTTTAAGGCCAAACTGGTAGCTAAAGGTTACACGCAGTGACCTGGTGTCGACTATGATGAAACTTTTTCGCCAGTTGCGATGCTAAAGTCTATAAGGATTTTATTGTCTATTGATGCTTACCATAATTATGAGA
The DNA here is from genome assembly GCA_019454045.1 of Zanthoxylum bungeanum. Lineage (NCBI taxonomy): Eukaryota > Viridiplantae > Streptophyta > Magnoliopsida > Sapindales > Rutaceae > Zanthoxylum > Zanthoxylum bungeanum. Next base: position 9,663 of record SKCR01041381.1, on the reverse strand, counting down.
TTTGGCAAATGGATGTCAAAACGGCTTTTCTAAATGGGTTTCTTGATGAAGAAATCTATATAAAACAGTCGGAGGGTTTTATATCCAGCGAAACCTCAGGCATGGTTTGTAAGCTTAAGAAGTCCATTTATAGACTTTATTAAGCTTCGCAAAGTTGGAATCTTCAATTCGATGAGATTATTAGATTGTATGGTTTTCTCAAGAATAATGAAGAATTTTGTGTGTACCTGAAAGCCAGTGAGAGTATGATAGTATTTTTGGTTCTCTATGTTGATGACATCCTAATCATTGGGAATGATATAGGAATAATGCAAGGCGTCAAAGCTTACCTCTGTAAGAATTTCTCCATGAAATACCTGGGTGAAGCTTCTTATATCTTGGGTATAAAACTCTATAGGGATAGAGAAAGGAAGCTTATTGGGTTATCTCAATCAACATACATAGATAAGATCTTAGAACTGTATAATTTTGCTAACTGCAAGACAAAAAATATACCGTTCAGACATGGCATTCATCTTTCGAAGAAGATGTGTCCGCAAACAGAAGATGAGAAGATTAGAATGTCTAATCATCTTATGTTTAATGTATGGGTAGCATTATGTATGTCATGTTATGTATGAGGCCTGATATTATTAGTGTAACCAGTAGATATCAGTCCAATCCAGGAAATGACCATTGGATGGGTGTTAGACATATCTTGAAGTATCTTAAAGGTGATACCATCTTTGTAACATCCCTAATCCAAGAAGATGCTACCGACAGGGAATAAGCTGTTACTATCCCCCTGAGCCTCAAACCAATCTAACTAATTAAAATTATCATAACCATCCCAAACATAAGTTCGTGTAAAGGGTCCAATGCCCAACTCAATACTCATAGAAATGCATCTCAAGTTTCCATACAATGAACTCAAAAATACTTTACACTATGAATCTAATGTTTGACACACTCATAGACTGATACTGTACAATGTATATCATTCAACTTTTACTAGACTCTGACTATGATGCCTTCTGGACACAACCTGAAGGACGAGTTCGAGAGGATGGATACCGATGGTAGTCACTTGGGTTGAAGAAATAAACTCAGGTTAATGGGTACATGGATTCTGATTTCCAATCGGATCCCAATGATAAAAAGTCTACATCAGGATTCATTACCTTTAACGGAGGTGCAGTTTGTTGGAAAAGTTCCAAACATGGGTCTATAGCTGATTCCACCACAGAGGCAAAATATATTGATATTTCTGAAGCTTCAAAAGAAGCTGTTTGGCTTAAAAAGTTTATCACAAAACTGGGAGTTGTCCCAAGTATCGAGAATCTGATTCCATTATACCGGGTGTCATTGCGCAAGCAAAGGAACCGATGGCGCATCAGAAATCAAAGCATGTGGAACGAAAGTACCACATCATTCGAGAGATTGTGTCGCGAGGTGATATTGTTGTGTGTAAAGTTCCCAGTGTAGATGATGTAGCAAACCCGCTCACGAAAGCAATACCTCCGAAGTTATTTGATAAACATGTGGAGTCGATGGGTATTAGATACAATCGATATTGGCACTAGAGCAAGTGGGAGATTTTGTTAGGGTTGGTCCTCTGAGCGCCAATTTCTTATGTATTTCTCTGTAAATATTTTTGTAAATATTTTATTAATGAATAAAATAAACAGTTTCTATAATATGAATTATTTTATTATATGGTAAGGACGTAAATGACCATAGAGTTATTGGTTATGATACAGTTGCAAAAGCGTCACAACTGACATTGAGCAGTATCATAACATTATCATCCTTTAACTGTTCCTGGTCAAGGTTTACAATTACTTGGTTAGTAAGTAAACCTGTTGAGACCGGTACATGTCGTATATTGGAATATTAGATTCCAATGGTTTTTCAATGAACCATGAGTCTCGGGAGACTCGTTTAGACACGTAGGTGTTTATATCAGATAAACATTTAACGACTCACTAAAGATTCTTAACAGATGATACACAACGTCAATAAGAATCTTCTCGGGTTGAGTGAGCATAGTGATTGTAATGATCGGTAGCTCTACTACTGTCACATTATAGTACCATGGTAGTGCGGGATTAAGGTATCATAATATAAATTACATTAGGATACATATATACTTATGGAATGACTTTGGGGATAATCGGTAAATTCTTCGGAAGTCCGATATGAGATTCTAAGATATTTCATTTCCGACAGCCCGTGGTTTTTTGGACCATTACTTTTTCATATGAACTCTAATTTTTATGAATTCTATATTTTCGGAAAGCTGATATCGAGATCTACAACTTGCGGGTTTAATAGTTTTCCAAATACGCACCAGAAATAGGTCAAAATCAAAAGTCAAAAATTCAGATGAATAGTAACTTCGGACCCAAATAGAAGAATCTCAAATATTCTCCAAAATTCCACACTTTTCCACAAACTTCCAAATATCAAATGACTCACACTATATAAAGGATATATTATTACTAAATCATAAGTTAGAACAAGAAGAGAAAGAAGAAGAAAACATGAAAGGGGGAAAGAAGAAGAGAAAGTCCAATTGGAGTCAGTTAGAGTCAAGTAAAAGTCTTGTACTAGCACTTGAGTATGTTTAGTCATTGTAAAAATATGTGTCATTATGTATAAAGTTTTTGGAGTTAAGTTTGTATATTAAGTTGTAAGTTTGGGCCATGGTCCAATATACGATATATATATATATATTAAAGAAAAGAGTAATAGAAATTGAATAGTAGTTACTAGAGTCAGAGGCTTATGGGGTTAGTACGGTCTATACCCTGTTGGTAACATCTCCCGATTTGGGGATGTTACAAAGATGGTATCAGAGCATGGTCTAGGGAGTCAGTGACTGCAGTGGGAAGAGTGATCGGGTCTTATATATGTAGTATGTCCGGGATACTTATATGTGGGGCACTACCTCTCCAGTATCTGATCCTTGAGTACGTCCTCAAAGTTCTATAGACATGTTAGCAAGCCTTCTCAGACTATTCAAATAGTATTCCTTACGAGAACAACAACATTCTAGATTCACGTTAAGAATTTTTCCTGAAGTTATTCAGACCTACTATCAGAGGTACAATGAGATATGGAACCAGACAGTAAGATTTTAAGAAAATTTATCCAGAGAGTGGGAAGAAAAGCAATAAGAAGTAAGGAAGTATGCATAGTTAGTTAACCAGCCGGAGATGAGAAAATTAAGGAGACAGTGAGAAATAGTAAAGTTCAAAGGACACCTACTCAGGAAAGTAAGAGGAGAAAGAGGAAGCTAGAAAGGAAAAGTATGAAGGGATAGATAGATGAAAAAAAGAACATTTGTAGAGGTTCATACAATTAGAGTTAATAAGAAGGAAGAAATAGAAACAGATAAATAAGGATGTTTAAGTAACTAGAGTAAAAAGCAATAAAGATACCCAATTAGATCGATAAAGAAATACCAAAATCTATTGTAATAAAGAGAATAGAAAATACACGAGAAAGTATTAAGGTGTCCAGTAGACGTAAGAATTCCTCCCCTTTTCAGAAATCTCTTTAAATAGATTTAAAAGCCTCGGGTGCCCTTTATAGACAGCGAATTCCCCAAGTAATTAGGAATAGACAGAAAGATAAAAGAAACTATAAATCGAGACTAGTCTAGGGAGTTTCCACATATGAGAGATGTCAAGAGGATTTACAGAACCCCAGAATCCCAAACCCAGACTCAGGCCCACAAGTATGCAAATAAAGGTCATAAATAGAAACGATTAATTACCTCATCTAAGCAATCTGATGTAGACATGACCCTAAGTTATCTAGTTTTCAACCGCTTAGTTATACCAGTTAAGGAAGTCGTCCTGACAGATCCTATCCCATACCTACCCTACATGAAAAATAGACCCTACCAGGATACAAAGTACCAGAGCAAAGATACCGAAACTCATCGAGACATAAGATGTTTGCCCTCGTCCCTACTAGCATAAATATAATAACAGTAAGGGAGCCCGATAAAATGTTACTCTAAGAACAGAGAAAGAAAATCATGAAATAATAGATCACTTAGAAAATGAAGTTTGGAATGAGTAAATGAAAGAACCTAGTATAGGCCAAAGACTTAAGACAAGTCAGTGCGAGGTCTACAAGACTAGTAGGAGACCACAAGATAGACCAAATGTCGTAGAACCCACAGACAAGCCCAAACCAGTAGAAATCCTTATAAGTATAAAGGGATAGACCCGAAAGGGTGGGGATATTTAGGAAATGATAAGAGTATCAGTATGGATAGCAGAATAAAGTGCCCAAGTCGGAGTTAATAGAGTCTTCAGGGAAGTAAATGTGTAAGGAGTTCAAGGATCTGAGACAAGAAAGAGACCTTGTAGTAGAGTAAGTTCTTTAAGGAAGAGTAGCAAAGAGAGGTTAACGGCATTCAGGGGGAGAAAAGTAATGACTTCGGAAGATTTAATAATAGAGACTAAATGTGAAGGAGTATAGAGACAGCACGAGAAAGGTTTAGAGACCATAAATCCAAAAGGATTTTGCAGAAGAGATAGTGTCTATGATATTTGGAAATGATCAGAAGTATAGTTGCTGAAGGCAAACCAAACACTTTTGGCAGTAGCACCCTAGTATAAGGAAATATATCAGATATATACATTCACGAGAATTCTAGGCTCATAGATAAGTAGTATTTGTACTTAGATCACCATAATTAGAAGACCTCAGGATAAGTTCCCACCCTCCTACCCTTGATAGAACACGACCGCAGAGATGTACCACGATTTTTCATTGGAAAGTTTTCCCCCATAAAATAATGAACCGGTGAATGATATCAAACCATTAGATTACAAAAGTTTCATGTATAGAATGAAGCAGGATAAAAGATGAAAGGAACACTAACCTTAAAAATTGAAAGTGAAGCTACTAAGGTAAGACGACAATATAAGAAAAAAATACTTAGTAGGCGAGGACCGAAGAACATCACATCGAGATCTCTCAGTGTTAGATTAGAACCCAAACTCTATTATGTATTAACTCTTGTGATCCCTGAGAAGTGGCTAGCCATAGTTTAAGTTAACCAAACCACCACGGGTTTGAAATAGCCTTAGCCAAAGTGAAGAAATCATCGAGGGTAAAATTTGCTTAAACGGACCTCGGGTAAGGTTAAGATTTACAAGTAATGCAAACAGGTACGAAGATCAAATCATGTGAAAGACATCAACTGAACCGATCTAGTAAAAATTGAAAGTACAAAAGAGTAAACCAGATTAGTATAACCAGTATTAGCTTAATAATAGAGGACAACCAATAAGAGTCATCAGAAAGAAAGAACTATCCTGATATGACATCATGAGTGTGAGAAAAATTAGTGGACAGAAAAAGTATTTGGGCAGGTCAGTTATAGATCATGAAGACCAAAACCCAAAGATAGTCAAGAATGTGGCAACTCGAAAAAGAGAAAGCTTATAACAGTAGAAGGATTAATAAGATGGAAAACTGAGAAGGTCAAATAGTTAGTTGAGATCAAGTGAAAAATGTTAATATAAGGTACATCATATAAAGTTATTTAAATAGAATAGCTGAAGGACTCGTAGTATACATAGGTTAAGGGAAAGTGAAGGTTATGGGTGAGAACATGAGGAATTATGGGAACACTCTAAACGTGAAAAGTAACAGAAGTTACTAAGAATATTTTAAAGTTAGTTTTTTCATAGCAAGAGGTATTAAAGGAGCGGTGAATTCGGAATAGAATGAAGATGAGCAAGAGGACAGACTACAATATGGCACAATTTTAGAGGCGAAGACTTATGAAAATAGATGGAGATAAAATGATGTTGGTTATAATTGGAAGTTTTAGAAATAAAGTTATGTGATACATAAGAAATAAAGGTAGTATGATGATATATGATGAGTAATGAGCAGAGGATCATAGAGTAAGGTTAAGAAATTACCTTTTTGTTAGGAACTTAAGATGTTATGCATTAAGGCCCATGAACTTTGGAGCAGTATGTACAAGTATGATAAGAGATTTTCAGAGAATTTAGTATTAGGAACTCAAGTAAATGGATAGCCAGAGACATGGACATATTGGCAACGACCAGGACAAGTCTATGAGTTGAGCCCCAAGAAGGATTCGAGGACGAATCCTATTTGGGGGGAGAATTTATAACGACCGGTAGCTCTACCACTGTCACATTATAGTACCATGGTAGTGCGAGATGAAGGTATCATAACATAAATTATGTTGAGACACATATATACTTATGGAACGACTTTGGGGACAATCGGTAAATTCTTCGGAAGTCCGACACGAGATTCTAAGATATTCTATTTTGGACAGCCCGTGGTTTTTGGGCCATAACTTTTTCATACGAACTCTGATTTTTATGAATTCTATATCGACTGAAAGATGAGATCGAGATCTACAACTTCTGCGTTGAAAAGTTTTCTAAATTCAGAACAGAAATAGGTCAAAATCATAAGTCAAAAATTTAGATGAATAGTAACTTCGGACCCAGATAGAAGAATCTCAAATATTCTCCAAAATTCCACACTTTTCCACAAACTTCCAAATATCAAATGACTCATACTATATAAAGGATATACTATTCACTAAATCATAAATTAGAACAAGAAGAGAAAGAAGAAGAAACGTGAAAGGGGGAAGAAGGAGAGAAGGAAGAGGAAGAAGAAAGGAAGAAGAAGAAAGAAGAAGGGAAAGAAGGAAAATGAAGCAAGGTTGGGCATGGCATCCATGAAGGATGAGGGAATTCACAAGGAATAGGTAAGACCAACTTAACCCAAATTTGATATGTTGAATTTTGAAAGTTTGAAGACAAGATAGAAATACTAGCATGCTAAGGGTTGTTATTATTTGATTGGTAAGTAAGGAAATTGGTTGTAACTTAACTACCCAAATTTGATGAATTCTAGGGGTTAAGCTAAGAGTGAGAATAATATGATTAATGAGTGTTGAGGATGTTAACTTGGATTATTATGTGTGAAGATGATGTATGATAATGTATTGTGTATTGGTTTTTGTATGGAAGTATTAGTATGAAGTGTAGTTTGATGTTTTGTGTGTTGGATGAACTTGGAGAAAGTAAAACAGAATCCTGGAAAACCAGGTCGCGTCGCGACGCTGAAGAGCCTTGTGTCGCGATTCGCAAGAAGAAAATTGTTACACGCCTCTGGATGTCGCGCGTCGCGACACGCAGGGAATTACTTCGCGACTCGTGACACAAATTTTTCCTAAACGATTCTAAATCATCCCAGTTCCACCCGTACGTGTTAGCAGCCGTCTTATAGGTCTTGAATTAGTTCGTATACATACTTTACATCAAGATACAAGCATGATAAGCCCTGTAGATAAAACATATCGATGTATTAATAAGCTTAGCTAAGTTCGAAGCACATTTTACTACAACATACTAATCGAGTTTCCGATCGTAGATCATCCACATAAACCACAACATTCTTCGATAAAGGGATTCAGTGCCAGCCAAATTCCAAAAACTGTGAGTGGACCTCTTTTCTCAGAATTGATTTTATTTAATAGATTTTGAATTCAGACTTATTTTTCAAAAGCATATAAGGCGTTAGACTGAATTTTATTACAAATGTTCTTAGATTCAGTGATGATTCAGAAATATTGTTTTCAGCATGAGTTTTGAGTTATTAATGTTTTCAAACATGAGATTTGTGTTTTCGGGGCATAGGGAAAAACCCACCCCAGTATGTAACTTGATACAGTTTGGAATTGACGGACAGAGAACATGTGCACCCAGATCCTAGTTCAGGACTAGGGGGACGGCGATACGTAACGCCCCTAAACCCTAATTTCAGAGCTTGTAGGTAGCATAGATCTGCACCCCCAGTTCTAGTTTGTGGCTTGGGGGACGGCGATACGTAATGCCCCAAGACCACCAGTTTTAGGGACAGTAGTGGCATGCTTTGGGGGACGGTGATACGTAACGCCCCAAAGTCATGGATTTGCACTACCAGCTCTAGTTAGGCGTATGAGGGGACGACGATATGTAACACCGTCATACGTTAATTTTTTCAGATACAGACCAGTATTTAGACATCAGATTTTCAGAAAAAATACTTTTCAGATATCAAATTTTAAGAAAAGAATTTGGTTTTCAGAAAACACTTTTCAGAAAGTTTAAGTTTTATAAAAGAGATTTCAGATCAAATTTTTTAGAAAAGAGTTTTCATATAAATATATTTTTGGAACTTGGGTTTTAGAACCAAAAGTTCTTATATCAGTTTTCAATTTATCATCCACTCACTTAGATCGTACGACGATCTAACCCCCTCCCAGTTTCCTTGTTTTGTAGGTATTCTCGGAGGACGAGCTCGGGAGGACGGATACTGATGCAGTCACTAGGGTTTGGAGCCCTTTAGTCCAAGTCAAAGAGTAAAAGTCCAATTGGAATCAGTTAGAGTCAAGTAAAAGTCATGTACTAGCATTTGAGTATGTGTAGTCTTTGTAAAGATATGTGTCGTTATGTATAAAGTTTTTTAGAGTTAAGTTTTTATATTAATTTTTAAGTTTGGGCCATGGTCCCATATATACTATATATATATATTTAATTAAAGAAAAGAGTTAGAAATAAATAGTAGTTATCAGAGTTAGAGGCTTATGGGGTTAGTACGGTCTATCCCCTGCTGGTAGCATCTCCCGAATTAGGGATGTTACAGTGATCCTTCAACTTGAGATACCACTGTGGATGTATGAGGTATCCTCCACACTTTGATGGCAGTCACGTCACCGATATATTTAGATTAGACCTCCGTCTGTTCGTTGGGTTTGGACTGATCCTCAAGATATCATGTGCATATCAAGATAGGATCCGTCAGTTCTGTGTACAGAGCATAGGTATCCATTATGAAATTAACAATCTATTAAATTCATACGCCCGTGGTTCACTGTAGAAATCAGTTCTAAGTGTTATTTAAGAGATTGCTAATAGAATCATCGACGAGATCATACCAATAGAGTTTTGACATTTATATCTATATCTCTGGAATAATCCGGATACCTGTGACGGAAGGATTATACGTATGCAGTGACATCGACCTGTATGGTTTAGAGATTTTATCCGTGTTCGCTATAATTTACTGGTGGGTAAATTATGGATATGAAATTGGATTTCGTGACGGATATGCTTGAACCTAGAGAGTTTCACTAATGAGATATACTCGTAGGGCACTAGGGCAACTTTTATAAATAATATTGATTATTTATAAGTCGTTTAACGGTTAAACGATAATACATGCGTTTGGGATCTTTCAGCCATTTATTAAATGTCAAATTATGATATTTGATATTTATTTTTAATATATATATTTCGATTATTTATTGTAAATATAATACATATATTTAAGATATTTGTATTTAATTATTTGATTATTCAAATGTAGAATAATTAAATTAATTAAATGATAAATATCTTTTACTTTATTAAAGTAAGATAAATGGACTAATTTTATTGGATTAAATGGCCAACTTTTATTGGATAAATTGGCTTGATTTAATTGGTACAAGTTGTGATATATATTAAATGTTAATGGATAAATATCACAATTTTTTCCATTAAATCATTTTCCAATTTATTAATGAAATAAAAATAAAACACTTGGCCAATATTTTTTCTTGCATTTTTCGGTCATTCA